>CAKAKR010041304.1:124020-158367 GCA_916700685.1 Adelosebastes latens
GGGGGGGAGAGACTGGCCGAAGAGTAAGACATCAACGAATTGAAACTAGTACCATTCCCTGTTAGTGTTGCATTAATGGACTGCAAAGTCATACCAATACCAAGCTGAGTCATCTCCAGCCGACTCAAATCCCACCTGGTTACAAAGTGTAGTGTGACAGGTGGAGGGTGGGGGAGCCCCCCCACTATGTACTGTTATCTGCCACCTCATTGTCTTCCAGTAAGCTGCATCTCTCAATATGCGTAGCACGTTCATGTGTACAGTTGTTGCCACCAACGCAAAGTGTTTCTATGATAAGAAGAACCTCAGCCGACGGTCACAGCAGGTTATGCTGCATCCATACTGCTCAGCTGGGAGAGGAACACCTTGATATGGGCAATGACGTAAATAAAAGAATGGGTACATTTTTGGGAAACACACTTATTCCACCACATATGCAAGAAAATATCTCTCTCTCCATTTAAAGTGATGTTTAACTATGAGGCCTCCAGTGACGTTAACAATGTTTAAGCCCATCATTTTAAAATTTCTGACCAGTTCTGACGTTGCAACTCGGCCATAATGTCATATCACATCAATATCAAGTGACGAGCTGTTTGTGGGCATGCCGCGGGGGTTAGCACATCAAAATGGATTTGATTTGCTTAAGGCTCGAAAGCCTTGCTCTCATTATATCCCCATAGTGCTAAGCTCTCTGGAGCCCTGGTTTCAATGCCACATGTGCTGCTGCTGCTCGGACTACTATCGGGCAGAAGAGTGACTGTCAGTTTCTAAGCGGGCTGTGCAATCAATTTGCATTTTCTCACGCTACTCCCCGGGCCACTGACTGACTGATGGAGGGCCCCCTTTTAATCATTCACCCAGGCATCGGACTCTCTCGTTGGCCTGTGGTGGTTAGCGATATGTGATTGTGAACCGACACACACACAATATCAACGCCCTGCAGGAACCTACATGGACAAGCCAACAAAATCATAGAGTAAAACATGCCTCTGTCTGGCTGTATTAATGCACTAATGTCTTCCAAAGTGAAAGCATCAACCACACTCCCTAATACATTTAATGTAAGACTGGCGAACCGTATACTCTACATGAAATTGCATTCAATATGCTCTCAGACTGCTGTGGAATATACTGCTGCAAGCAAACACCAATACACTCATGGCGAGTCCCTGGATCTGTTTTATGGCGTTGTCAATGCTGATTGAGGAACTTGAAGGTTATGGTGGAAGAAGACACAACTCAACTAAACAAAGAATTATCATAAAACTAGAAGACTGTAGTAAAAATATTTGGTTGAACCTACTCACATAATATTATTGAACATTCGCAGCCAACAGTGTGTTGGGGGGGTCAGCCAACAAGACATCCTTTTCACACTTGGAAGCGCAAAGTCAAATCTGGTGCTTTCTTTTTGGCAACAAACTTGTCATGTTGCCTGTGAGAACACACCACATTTGATCTAGGTCAGACTAGTATACTATAAACTTAACTCACTTAACACTGACACATGACTGTTTTAGTCCGTTTGACTTCACAGTAGGTGCTTGGTTACTTGGAAAACACCTTGTGTTCCCTATACTACTACAGACAGCTACAGACATTGGGAAGTGTATCAACCAAGAGGAGCAGAGACGCTAATGAGACAGTAGGCAGCAGAGAGGGATCTCCTCTTGAGGAGGAGGAAGAGGAGGGGGCAGCCGGGTTAAGGACCAACTGCTGTATCATGTGTCCCCGGCTGATCAAGAGTACCTGGCATCAGTTTATGGTCACATAAGTGGAAAGCTTCCGTTACAGCTGAGACAAAGCCAGGCGGTTGGTACTGTGTAACTGCCACCGTGAACGAGAAAGATACAGTTTACCGGCCATCGCCTGGGTTGACAATTTGTATCACCTGGACTACACAGGAATTTGCAAGGTTACATGAGGTCACTGCTATAGATGAACATGTCCAGTAGCAAGGTTGTGTCGTTTTTTTAAACTCAGGCTGGTGTGTAGTTGGAAAAACAAATATGCAAGCTAAACTTAGCAGGTTAAACTTATAGCTAATTTGTTCCAAAAACAACCAAGGGATCTGTCAATGCTCTTAAGAAAAACACAGCCTACCTACAGCCTACCTAGTCATTAGTATACTGCTAAATATTGTACAGGGACAGCAAAACAGGTTAAATCTCAGACTGTATAGGTGCTGTGGGAGAAGAATACTGCTAAATATGTTGAGGTGAGTCTGGGGTCAGTGGGTGACCAACACCTGGCTGGGGGGCCTTGAGAGGACAGAGAGTGTCCCACTGTCACAAGTTCTCAGGTGACAAACCATGCTAGGCTTAAAGGGACTGTTTGTAACTTCTTACACGTATAAATCATTGCGGGTCGGTGTCTCATGCGCGCTCACGTGTTGCTACGTTGTTCAGACTCAGACTCCAACACAAACTACACGGAAGCACCAAAACCACAAAGTTATATCTAGTGAAGCCCGTCTGTTAAACAGTGTTGGCCGCGGTCGGAGGACGTGGGGGAGACCGTAGCTTTGGTCTCCAGGACCGGAGTCTCTGCTGTACTCTGCTCCTCTGCTCCTCTGCCTGCCTTCACTCACACATCGTGCTCGTTCTCGCGCTTTCGCTCCGCTCTCACGTGCATGCGCGCACACTACACACTGCAGAAGAGTTAGTTTAGCTCTGAGAATATCTAGTGAATGTACAGTGGACGTTTGTGCAGAAATAACTGCTGCAGCTCCTCCAGACCAACAGAGGTTTCCCGTGTCTTGTGAAGTGACGGGGCTCCTCAGCAAGAAACGTTATCGTCTCCGACCAAAACTCCGGTGTCTCCCCTGTTCCCTCCGGCCGCGGTCGGGAGGCTGAGGCAGGAGAAGCCAACACTAGGATCAGCAGTGATTCATGGAGAGACCTTCGTCTGGTCAGCTAACATTACTGCCAAGCAGGTGAAATATAGAGTGATATTGTGGTTTTAGCTGACGTGTGTCGCATCACTGTGTTGAGCGATGCTCGTTCATGTCTATGTAGAGCGAGCACAAGCGCGAGCAACAGGACGCTGACTTTCGTTGACTTAACGGCCACAGGTGTCGCTGTTAACAAGACATTTCTGATTCTTACAAACAGTCCCTTTAAGCTGAACACAATATCTCATTTTGCACCATTATGACTAAAACCATGAAATAGTGTGGGAGTCTTCCTGATGTTGCAGGGGAATACCAGGCAGCACCTGTTTAATGAAGCTCACACACCTGGCTGATGATGATGATGATGATGACGCTGAGGACTTTACAGTGAGTGAGACAGAGAGCTAACTCTTCAGTCCCTTTGGGGACTTATAAACTCATTATTACAACAGACACATATTTTGCATTTGACTTCAAAGAGTCTCGCATGGCAGGAGAGTTATTCACTATTTCAATTATGACTCATGTTTAGGAGAAGATAACAACAGAGGCTGAAAAAAACTCCCTCCTTGGAGGCATCACTCCTTCCATCACCTCCTCACCTCCATCACCTCCATCATCTCCATCACCTCCATCATCTCCATCACCTCCATCTCTCACCATCACCCCCATCTCTCTCCATCTTTCTCCATCACCTCCATCTCCTCCATCACCCCCATCACCTCCATCACCTCACCTCCATCATCTCCATCATCTCCATCACCTCACCTCCATCATCTCCATCACCTCCATCTCTCACCATAACCCCCATCTCTCTCCATCACCTCCATCTCCTCCATCACCCCCATCACCTCCATCACCTCCATCACCTCCATCACCTCACCTCCATCATCTCCATCTCCTCCATCACCTCCATCACCTCCATCTCTCACCTCATCTTCCACTGACTCTGTAAAACAGTGAACATCTTAAAGTAAAGAGGCGTAACAGAATATTTTACCTGTAGTTCCGATTTCCATTCATGAGGTCTCTGTCCGGATCACTGTCCCGGATCACTGTAGTCAAACCGTCTGGGACTCTTCCTCCGGTCAACCCGGTGTCTCCTCCGGGCAGTGGACCGCCTCTGAGTGTCCTGATGGTCTCTGAGTGTCCTGTTGGTCTCTGCTAGCTGTCCTCTCCCTGTAGACCTGTCAACAGGGGCCCTTCAGTAGGGTTGTCTCTCCGGGTCCTTGGGGTCTTCTGTGTCCCCCCTCCTCACCACCGTCCACCGGGTCAACGTGTCCAGCAGGACTTCACTGTCCCGGGTCCTGGAGGAGACGCTGTTCAGTATATAGCTGCTAGTTAGCCAGTTAGCTCCTCTAGCCGGCTGAGGAAAGAGGACCAGAGGAACTGTCAGGATGTCATCAGCTCCATCATATCAACAACCACGTCCTCCTCTTCTGTAGTCTGTCTCCCGGAGCCTTAATAAAGCTGTCCTCCACCTTGTCAGTGTGTCCTCCGCTGTATCAGAGTGTATCAGAGTGTATCAGAGTGTCCTCGGTTTCCAGTCTGGTTGACAGATGAAGTCTCTCTGCGGAGCTTCAGCTAAATATGGTGAAATCTCCTCTCTGACTCTGACACCGACCGGAAGAGGAGGGCTCTGCGTCACCATGACGTCACAGCCATCACTCCTCCTTCACATAACGGTAACCCTTTACTATACCATCAATACTAAAGTAGGGCCAAAGGTTTTGCCCTTTTGGAACTAATGGAATTAGTTTATTGAGCACAATCTAGCTTGTTATTAGCTCACCTTCCTCAAGTCCAGGGCAGCCTGGACTACTAATCCCCAAAAGGAACAACTAGACCACACTGTCAACCATCATACCAAATTTGAAGTTCCTAAGCTAAAGGTCCCATATTATAAAGAAGTGAGATTTTCATGTTTTTTTTATTATAGAGCAGACTTAAGTCCTATATAAATACTGTGAAAGTATCGAAACACTCAATCCACAGAGAAATACACACAGCCCGTATTCAGAAACTCTGCATTTGAAACAAGCTGTCAGGATTTCTGTCCATTTGTGATGTCACGAATATACAATATTTAGACCCTTAACACAGATTTAAACGTAAACATTCTAAATGTAAGTTTATTCCTGGTTGCAGTGTATGTGAATGTCATCAACTGACAGGAAGTACACATGGACCCAAGCTGTTGCCTAGCAACACAATTCCGTTGCAATTTCGTCGCAATTCCGTCAAAATGCGCTAAAACGGAGCGTTTCAGACAGGAGGGTAAATACAGGTATATTCAAGCAGACAGTATGAGGAAAATAAAGGTTTTTTTGAACATTACAGCATGTAAACATGTTCTAGTAGAAACACAAAATACAAGTATGAACCTGAAAATGAGCATAATATGGGACCTTTAAATAGTTTCCGAGTTCTGCTCCGGAAAAGAAAGTGTGACACGCGAACGGATGCAAGAACGGACGGACCCCGACTATACGTTGTCGGGGTGTATAATAAATGACTCAATGAATAGATAAATAAAATAATAAAGGAAGAAATGTAGAAATACAATTTTTAATTATAAAAACAAATGTGCAAGTTAATTTGAAAATAAATTAATTTGCACAGAAATAGAATAGTTTTTGTGCATCCTAAAGTCCTCAAACATGTGTTCGTAAATTTTAAATTAACACACGAAATCCAAGATGGCTGACTTCCTGTTGGCCGAAAAAGATCTCAAAAATATTTAATACGTTCTTGCAGATGTGAGCAATGACCTACTCGAATTTCGTGAAGATGGAAGTAACTTTTTCTAAAACCTGCCTGCATTAGGGGGCGCTATGGAGCCCGCTGGAAACGCCCGAGCCCAGTCACTACAGAACTTTGCAATTCTTGCCAGTTCTGATGCGTATTCCAATTTTCGTGAGTTTTCATGCGTCCTAAGTCCCTCAAAAATGCCAATCCGCAGCAGAAAAATAATAATCTTTACAAAAACAATACGTTTCCTCGCACTTTGTACCAGGGACACTAATAAAAGTAGTCTTCAGTCCTCCATAGATCATTAGTTTTTGAGTGTAGATTAAACATAAAAATGCAAGCAAACAATACAGTATAAAGTTATAAGTAAAAAAACAACAACAGGAGTAATAAAAAACAATTTTATTTTCTTTAAAAAATAACCCGCCCCAACAGAGTTCCCATACTATCACATACAGAGCCAAAATAATATGCTTCCATGTCCTTTCATTCAAATCTATTGGGAAGTGCTATGACAAGGACTGTTCTTGATCAGTGGCTTCAATATTGCTTAGTCAGACAGTGAGGCTGTGTGGGGAGGAGTGGACTCTCCGCTGTCCACATGATGCATTTCCAGGGTGACTGCCGTTTCGTGTCCCCCTCTTTGCAAGGTGCTTTGTGGCTTCAGTGAGTGAAGAACTGCATCTGGTTTCAGTGGTACTGGGAAATGCCCCCCAGACTGATTTTTCTTTTCTGTTTTTTTTTTTTTTCCCAGCACAGAATGAGGGGTTAAAACACTGGCCCCATCTGGGAAAAGGCCTGGCAACTGGTGAGCCAAAATACATAACAGGTTAATATTATATATTTATATGTACAAATCACCTTGGACACAATGAAGGATCAGTAAAATGGTGTACAAAGGCATTTTGATTATGTTAAGTTGATAAACATGATTTAAAAAATCAAAACTCATCTTTTGATCCCTTTCAGCGCAGAAGGGGCTCTGACCATCAGACAACATTTGAGGCGCTTAAAGGGCAACTGAGGTGGAATTTTGAGACTTGTCTCCACAGTGCCCTCTTGAGGATGCACTCTGACACTAGTCACAATATTCATAATAATAATAATAATAATGACAAAAGAAAAAGCAGATTTTATAACCATTACACAATCGAGGCAAAACGACTGACAGGCAGTGGCGAGCCGAGGCTCCTACCTCTAAGGAAACCAAAATAAGGTGGCTCAGAATATCCAGTCATAAAAAATAATTACATGCATTTTTTTTTTTTCATAAATCCAGAAAGTGACTAGATGTAAAGGCAGGGCATATTAATAAGTAGTAGTAATTGTGGCCCACCCTGTCCGATGTAGCAATCCCCTATCTGTGCCGCCCATGCACACAGAGCACCAATGGGGATTGGCTAACACGAGCTAGGGGATTGGGGGCAGGGGATGCTGCAGGTGTGTGATGTCAAAAGTGAGAATAGACAGCAAGGATAGAAGGTGATGATGGAAAGAATGATAGTTTGGCTTGGAGGGAAATAAGGGGACAAGTGCATTTGAAGAGGTCGGTCTCTACATGCTAAGAAAGAGACGGAGAGGACAGATAGGTGTGTGCTTCTGCTGTTCAGGCTATGAGTTGTAAATGCCTGCAGAGGGAAGAGCTTTGTGTAAAAATGGGGATAAGTGTGTGTAGGTACGCGAAGAGGTGCGCGCCGCGTGGAAGTTTAGAGTGCACCGTGTGGCGTCATCTCCACTGATACATGTCGGAATGTGCAGAATGATCGGAGCAAGGTCAGTTGCTGAATGCGAGTTCAGCTTTTGCAGCATTTAAGTGATCACAGACTTTGTATTTGCCTGCATTCAAATCTACAGAGGAGTGTTGACCTTGCCTATTGCCTTAGTTACCTATTTGTTCTGAAAGCTATGCAGGTGTGTGAGTGTGAAAACCTCAAACTAGTCCGTGTCAAGCCTCAGGACAGACAACTCTCACCATTCTGAAGTAAAATAAATCAACAATAATAAAAAAAAAGTGCCTCGTAAATACTAAAAGAGCAACGCATACATAAACGAAAGATTATCTTCCTGTTTAAGTGCCCCTTTTCCATTGGTTGGCATCACTTTTGGCTGGTTAATAATGCTGGTTTAGGTGCATGGGGTGCAAGTATATTTGATACACTCTATGCAAATGGTCCCTCTATTGTTAAGCTAAGCTTGCCTCTACAGGCTAAATCTCTAAGGGACTGACCGACCAGCACAGAGAGTGTGGCAGGACTTCTCTCCTGTGTCTACGATATGCTACGCCTGCTCTTTCTGTCTCTGCTAATAGAAAGACCAGACGACTGGCCTCACATGTACTAACAAACTCTTATGTGCAGGACTGGTGGCACCTACATGCTAACACTAAGTGCTAATGTACCATGCCTCAGACTCCTCAAGGCAGTTTAAAAAAATGACATTATTAAAAATAAAAACACATTAAAAACATGAATGTAGTTCATGACAACGATAAAATGATACATGTAAGTGTGCTAGCCCAGTACCGCCCTTCTGGAGGATCCCCATACTAAGGGGATTGGAACACTGGCATTCGGCATTCGGATGGGTAAAGAGGCAGCATCGTCGTGGCAGTTACAAAAGGTTTTTGTGATTTTTTTTTTTTTTTTTCTCCGCCTATTTTCCTCCCATCCGTATTGCATACTTACATACACAGGAGTGTGAAGGTAGCGTACAATACAATTACATAATAATACCCACGTTTAAAAATTCAACATAAAAAGAGCAATAGTCCTGGTAAAGTAAAAACAACAAAATGACAACAATAATAATAATAATATTCATAACCGTTTGAGTGCATGAGGCTGTAGAGTCTGCCTGTGTTTTACAGGTGAAGGGCATTATGTTTGTTGGGTTTTTGGGTCAATGACTGGCAGGTCTGTGGGTTATGTGTGGTGGGCAGTCATTGGGAATAAGGGATGGGGATGAGGTGGTGGTGGCGGCGGGCTGCGCTGCCCACTCAGGTAGAAATGAGGTGGGAGAGGGGTCGATGGCGGCGATGGTTGGTGTAGCTCAGGCGAAGTACATGGTCCTCAGGGTGTCGTGGTGAATCTGAACGGCCTTAGCCAGCGCCTGGGGGTCCCGACCGTTACTCTGACCGGACACATGGCTGCCTTCTCCGCTGCAGAGAGATGACAGGGAGAGAAGTGGCAGAACAAAGATGAGTGACACTTCAAATCTGATATACAGTCACCAATAGTCTCTCAAACTTGGGTCACTTCATATGCAAACAGTGTCGCAGAACATTTCTATTAAAACGATGGCAGGAAGAATGTTTTTGGCATCATTGGGCAAAAATTCCGTAATAACTTTTCAGCATATTGTAATTCAAGTGTTCTGAGGGAAAACTAGACTTCTGCACCTCCTCATGGCTCTGTTTTCAGGATTTAAAAAATCTGTCCGCCCGTGAAGTGAGACTTTGGCTAATTACAGGTCATTTCAGAGAGAGAGAGCGTTCCTATTGGCTGTTCATTCAACGGAGGCGGCTGTCAATCACTCGCAACCAAATCAAATGGTCAAACTAGGGCAGCGCTGATCAAATGTGAATGAGAAAGTTAGCTCCAGCTGGTGGGCGGTGCTTTGTGTTTCCTCAACTGATCTCAACATGGCTGCCGGGTCACAAACTTTCTCATTTTACAGCTAAACAGTACACTACAAGATGATTCTGAAAACATTTGAGGAGAGAAATAGGCATTACAGTGACAGAATATCGATTCATATTTGATCAGTGCTGCCTAGTTTGATCGTTTGATCAGAGTTTGCGAGTGATTGACAGCTGCTCAGAGACAGCAAACTCCAGCTCTGCTCTGATTGGTTGTTTTCCTCCGGCCTGTGAAATCTTGCAGATGCCGTAAGGAGCAACGGAGGACACAGAGACATAAGATTTTTTTCAGATTACCTGTCTCATGCACTACTGTCAGGACAAAGTGAACGTTTTATAAAAATACTTTTTATAAATAACTTTTTTTTTAATCATATTTGCTCCAACTTGCCTACTTCAACTTTAAATTTATATTACAAAATGAAAATTTTCCAATTGCTGTGGGTTATAAAACTTTTGGGGAACCAAAAACTGTGTCATCATGAGCAAACAGCGTTTGAGAAACCCCGCGTTGCATCTTTCATAACACCACTAACCTGTCGTGTTCTTTGTCCACCAGATGGTAGCGGGCACGGAAGGCCACAAGACGAGCATAGTAGGCTGGCGCGGGGATGGAGACTGAGCGGGTACAGCGCACGTAAGTGTGGCACAACTGGTACGTTAGAATCTGCAACTCATCAGCCGTGAAACGATTGTCGTCCCATAAGACGTAGTAATGAGACGGCCGGCTGGTACCCTGGAGACGGAGAGAAGGCAATGAAGATGAGATGAAACATGTACGCAAAAAAAAATAAAATGTCATTCTCTCTTATTATAATCTATTCAGGGATTCTAAAAACTTAATTACAGAGCAGTAAAACGTTCTGTTTCTGTTATTATTACCTGTATGCCCGCGTGGCTGCACAGGTAGAAGTCAAACTCAAAGGGATGAGTGATGCTGGTGTCCACTGTTGTCCCTGCAGGAATATTCCCACTCTTCCCAATCTATCAACAAAAAACACAAGATGATCATTATTAAACGTATGAAAACAAGTCACTATGAAAAGAGAACGCATTTTATAAAAAACGTGTTAGAAAATAGAAAGCGCACCCTTTCAGACTTGTCAGCACAGAAGAGGCGTGTGTGGTGGCGTTTCTGCACCACAATGTAGGTGATGCCTGGCTGGTAGTCTTTCTCCAACTTGATGCACGCGTCTCTGATGGCCAGGAGCTCGTAGTGGAGGATCTGCTCACCAGAACATTATTTATTAGCACTCACTCCGATATAATCAACTTTATAGGTAAATGCTAACATGCACTTTGCCAACATCAAATTTTAGTAATAAGAAATAAGTCATTTGGGTTCTGGGGCATTTTCCTACACTGCACCCGAACTTTGGAACTCACTTCCCCCTCACATCCGCACACTGGACTCCATTACAGAATCCCAAACGGCTCTTAAAGCCCTCTTAAATCTCTTTAAACTAGCTGATTCACTTTAACTACAACACTCTGCGTCCTATTTTTACCGATTCCAGCTCACTGTTGAGCTATCCTCTGTTATTGTATGTGTTGATTTGGTGTTTGATGTTCCATTACTGGTGCTTGTTGTGTATTGTATGTCTGATTCAATGTGATGTAAGGTGACCTTGAGGGCCATGAAAGGTGCCATTAAATAAAATGTATTATTATTAGGCCTGCCAAAGTTAAAACGATTTTGATAACGCGTTAACGCAATTTGTGATTTTAAAAATCCGACGGGCCGCCGATATCTCGGAGGTTCGTAGCCGGCTCAGCTTTAAAGCTAGAGTGAGGATGCTGGCATCATATGAAACTAGAAAAACCTGATGAATCCATCGGTACCAACCATGTCATACTAGCTTTTGGAAAGGAGGCTAAATAACGCTCCGAACTTAGACTAAGTTTTGGCGAGGAAAAACTGTCATGGCCATTTTCAAAGGGGTCCCTTGACCTCTGACCTCAAGGTGATAATCACATGCAGTTTGGGGGCAAGTCATAGTCAAGTCAGCACACTGACACACTGACAGCTGTTGTTGCCTGTTGGGCTGCAGTTTGCCATGTTATGATTTGAGCATATTGTTTTATGCTAAATGCAGTACCTGTGAGGGTTTCTGGACAATATCTGTCATTGTTTTGTGTTGTTAATTGATTTCCAATAATAAATATATACATACATTTGCATAAAGCAATCATATCTGACCACTCCCACGTTGATAAAAGTATTAAATACCTGACAAATCTCCCTTTAAGATACATTTTGAACGGATAAAAAAAAAAAACGATTAATTTGTGATTAATCGTGATTAAATATTTTTATCGACTGACGGCCCTAAGCAAGTGCAGATAAAGTGCTCTGAAAGCCGTAGTTATGTTTCGATTTCCACTCATGGTCTACATGTTAAGAGGAATAAACTTCATCAATCTCAAAATTCTGACTTGCTTGCTTTTTTTTTTAACAGCATTTACCTGTACTTGTACATTTAATATCAGAAAATTACATTTGATACTCAAGTACAGTAAATATCAGATACTTTAAGACTAGTAATATTCTGGTGACTTTAACATCTACTAAAGTCGTTTTCTGATTAGATATCTGTACTTTCACTCAAGGGTGGCTTTCAGGTACTTCCTCCACCGGTGGTTTCAACTACCGTGACGTCCCATTACCTGTGGCAGCTGTCCCTCAGGAACTCCATCTCTGTAGAAAATGATCCTGGTGGGCTTGAATCGGGTCGACTTGTAGAACTGAATCAACAGTTCGCGCACCATGTAAGACAAGTCTTCGATGATCTCCTGCCTGGGTCTCTGGACTCGCACTGTGGCACAGTATCTGCTAGGATGAGCATCCATACTGCCTACCACCTGGAAGAGACGGGAGGGAGGAAGTGACAGAGTTGAACAGGGTGCTGTCACGGTTTGATTCACGCCGGTAACACGTATGCAAAAAAAATGCACTGGGTATTATAAAGGTGCTTTGCATAAGTATCAAATGTATGATGGAGAAACAATCATACATTTTTCAAAATCGACCGCAGCCTACATCTCAATCCATCAGTCATTTGTCCCAATGTGTATATTTGTATGTTTGCATCCCCTAGAGGTCTCCACTGGGAAGTGTGGGAGGCTCAACATCTACCTTTTATTTTTCTTCCCCTCAAATTCTTCCACTGCGCTACAACAATCATCATTTTTCACCAGTTTTCTCCTCAGTCAGGAGGAACTAGACTCACCCACTCTCCTCTCCTCTCCTGTCCTCTCCCGTCCTCTCTGTGTGTGACTCCAGCGTTTGTCATAATTGCTAGGCAACAACACAGCCAACCACAGTTGAGCTGAGGTCAAGGGCGGACGAGGGTTGACGTCATTTCCTTTTTTGAACGTGAGTCAGTGATGAGCCATTTGTTTCCTTTTTATCCCTCACTAACTCCTCTCTTACTACTGGCTTTTTCTTCGCTCCATCTCATTTACTGTGCATCCGAGTCTAAACAAAAAAGTCAGACAGCAGTCTCTCGTGAAATGGATTTTCAAAGCACTAATTTAATGCATCAGAAAAGAAACTAAACAAAGCACTTCGACAGTTATTCAGGCTAAATAGCTTGTTAAGTGTTATGTAACTGCCCGAGAGTACACAATACTTATTAATGCTGTAAATCAGGGCTGCGACTAATCATGGTTTTAATTAAAATGCCAATATTAATTACAAATGCCCATCCCAAGTTACCAGAGCTCAAGGTGATGAATTCATCTCATCAATCAAACAGTAATATATAATATAATATTATTCTCCCATTTCTATTGCTCTTCTATCGATAATAAATACTCACATATGAGCTGAATGTAATGACATTTGCTCTCTATTTGTTATAGCTGTGGGATTCTTCCTTTTACTGCTGTGCTTCACGGTCACCCAGTGCCACTGTCACCAAGCAACCACGACCATACGTGTTTGCTTTCCTATGACATCCTGAGGTCATTTGCATTAATTACATGACCTTGTTGTTTTTTTTTATTTGGCTATAAACAAAAAAAAAAAGAGTGCCCCGTGCCAACTGAGCATCTGGACTTCCGTCAGAGAAGCCACACTACACCGTGGCAATTATTAACAATTATTTAGATTTTATTTTCACTTTGTATAACTATATATACTTATAAATAGATAAAGTTTTTATGGCTTTGAAAAGGTTTGAAGTGAGAGACCAAGGTTCACATTCCTGTGTTGGCAGCCATCCGTTGTTCTTAAAAGGCACTTTTAGTCCAAAACAAACAGCAGCCGTGGACAGAACCTGCCAGACATTCATGCACATCAATGCTGTGAAATGTATAAATGATTTACTTTTGACTTGTTGGAATCTATAACAAGTGGCAGCCAAGTGCCTCAAGCTGTTGCTCCTCTTGAAATGGCCACTAATAAACTTAAATAACCCCCCCGACTGTATTGAAGACAAAGAGAAATACTTCAACTAGAAAGTCAATATTTTTTCCCAACAACAAGAAAAGATGATTTCTCTTCCACTAATGTGGCAGTTTTAGAGTCATATTAAAACATAACCAGTATGTATGTGTCTCAGCCGCTCCACTTAGACCAAGTCTGCAACACGCATGGGACACCGACCCGCAATGATTTATACGTGTAAGAAGTTACAAACAGTCCCTTTAACCTGCTTAATCAAATCTGACAAGTGGCCTGCCTTTGTGTGACATGCAGTCACAGCACATTCCCTTCCTCTTTCCTGAGATTGTGTTCCAGGTCAACTAGTGTTGTTTTAATGAAGGCGTTGTTTCGGAGACTTACAGCAGTAATGGAGGGCTTCTTGCCATCTCCAGCAGGGGGATGCGTGACGTCTGCTCCCAGGAAGATAACCGGCTGCTGGAACACGGCTGACCTGAGAGGGCAAATGGAGGAGGAGATGCAAATTACATTTGCTCGTAAAGGAAGGGTGGGGCTGCTTTTGAGGAGTCGTATCATCATCACAGGCTGAAAAACTGAGATGGATCAATACAATATGTCAACCAGCGGGACTTTGTGGGCTTCAAATACTTAAAATGTCAACGTGTAAATTGTTGCAATCGGAGACCAAATACACTTTTAATAAAGAGACCAAATAAAGTACGACAAAACGTAAAAGGCTCTCTCTAGAGACAGTGTTTGGTTTGTCCGTTCTGGGCTACTGTAGAAACATGGCGGAGCAACATGGAGGACTCTGTGAAGAGCTCCCTATGTAGATATGAAGGACTCATTCTAAGGTATAACACAATCACAGCAATTCTTCATTTCAGGTGATTATACACAAAAGAAACCATAGTTAATAATACTTATATTCCATTTCTGTCACAGTACATACATGAAATTTGACCTCTGCATTTAACCCATCCTAAGTATTTTTTAGGATAAGCAACTTTTAGGGGAGCAACTTGGGGTTTAGTGTCTCACTCAAGGACACTTTGACATGCAGTCTGTAGGAGCCGGTGATCGAACCGCCAACCTTGTGGTTAAAGGACAACCCGCTCTACCTACTGAGCTACAGCCGCCCCCATTAGACCCCTAAAATAAATATTACACACTGGCCCTTTAAGATAATTATAATCCTTTAAGAGTCACATATATGGAAAAGTTGCAGTCCCAGGTCTTGTATGGATGAATGGATGGTTAAACAAGGGTCATACACCTGTTTATATATGTGTGACAGAAGTATTCAAATTCTCACGGTTGTCCTCCTGTCCTCCACGAATGTGTGCAACTAATTCGAAAGCTCACCGTTGGTGAGGCACCAGGATGTTGTTGATGCCTCCCAGCTTCACATTGATCTTGAGGCAGAGGTTGGAGAGGGTCTGAGGCGACGTCTTCACCACGTTCTTCACCTGGACGCACTGCGTGGCCATGCCCAGGAGGGTGTCCCCCACACGCTTTACCTCGGCTAAAGGGGGACAGTTTGGAAACACGAAGAACACCATGATGCTGAAGGACTGAGGTAACATTTTGTCAAGTTTAGCTTTTAAATAATCTGTCTTGAGAGTGTATATCCAAGAAAAAAAAAAAGCCCATAGCCTACCATAGACTGGAGTTTTTCCCGGCAGGATGACGATGATGAGCTGCAGTCCAGAGTAGGTGTTCTTCAGGTGTCTGAACATGGGCTCCACGCTGTCCGCTCCCTGGGCGTATTTACAGAAACATGGCTGGCCCTGGATGGGCATCCCAGCATCCTTGGAGATTTTACGCAGCTGGTCCGTGAAGTTCCTGAAAGGAAACCAGATTAGTTGACACAATATTCAGCAAGCTAAGGCTAAGGGCTTTTCATCCTTTACTGTTGCCTTGCACCGTATCCCTGCCCTGTCATCAGGAAATGTTATGGATCATATTAAAGAGAAACCAATCGCTGTGTTTGAGATACCAAATGTAGGCGTTGTGGATGCACTTTTTTCTCTTGCTAGCAGCTAAATTAAAAGTAGATCTAGTGACTTACTACTAAATGCAAAACAGCCAAAGAATATTATGGTAAAAATGATTTAACCTGTTAAGCCCTAACCCTATCCCCTCGGAAAACAACTACCTAAAATGAATCAGGATTAAGTCCTCAACCATAAGGCTTAGATGCATATATCTGGTCTCCTTTGAAAAGTAAGAAGCTAAGGAATATGAATCCATTGTAAGTAAACTAAACTATATCACCATGGAGAGTACAATGGACATGCAATAAAAGAAAAAGTAAGATTTTTATCCTCGCCTAGTATAAAATCTCAATTTCAAAGGCAATATCAACATTATACTCATATATTATATTATATTACCCTCTCTACTACAACTGGGACTGTAAATTTGATGTAAAATACACCATTTATGATACAATTTATAAAGATATATTCATGTGCTCTCCATGTTTTAGCCATGTTTACGTGTTACTGATTACTGGGAGTTACTATTCATTTCCATATAACCATGTTACAAATACCATAAATATCCCCAAAACATTGAAATAGTAATAAACACAATGAATACGGATCAATATTCATAAATGACCAAAGAGATCCATGCTATTCAGCAGATAAAATGCAGAATGCAAAGGCCCAGTACTTACTTGAGCACCTCTTCTCTGCACTGTTTCTGGGGGGCGAAGCAGGCGATCGCCCACACTTTGATCTCGATGCCGTTGTAAAACTGCTTCCCCCTCATGTCCCACACTCCCTGGTTGGGGGTCGCTATGGCACGGTTCTGTGGAAGACGGGACCAGAGGAGAGGAAGTTTGAACCAAATGAGGTTTATTCAAGTTTATTTGTCATATGCATTTAAAAGTACAGTGTACAGTGAAATGCATTTTACCCTGGCTCTCTCTCAGCCCTTAAAATCTATAAATAGTAGACTAGATAAATACTACAATAAATAAGACAATACCTGATAATAAAAATTATAGGTATAAAGGTGATTCTGGGTCTGCTCCCACAATACTTAAGTGTTTTTATACGCAAAATAATTGTGGACAGTATTCACTGCGTTCACAGAACTTCTTTGTGCTCTCTGTCCCAAAAGCTCGGACAAAAATTGGGGAAAGGGCTTTTGCATATTCTGCACCCTCAGCCTGGAATTTGCTCCAAAATGACCTGAAAATCAAGGAGCTGGTATCATTAAACATTTTTAAATCTAAAATGAAGGCTTTAGAAGCAGACTCTATGGCATGCCAATGTTTTTAGCCCCCTTGTTGTACAGCTGACTCCCAGAAGAGTTCCTTTTTGTCCCCCCATTTGTCTTTAGATGGTTTTCTTTTAATGCACATTTTAGTGCTTTTAGTGTTTGTGAATGTGTGTGTCTGCAACTTTGTGTTCTTGCCGCTGACCGTCTTGGCCAGGTCTCCCTTGGAAAAGAGGTTCTTAATCTCAATGGGACTAACCTGGTTAAATAAAGGTTAAATAAAATAAATAAATTATAAAACAACCTAAAAACCATAAAAAACAATCCACAGCTCTGCATTCATTTAGAGCTACTGTTAAGCAGTCTGACCGCCCGAGGGTAAAAACTGTCTCTGAGGCTAGGGTCCGAGCTCTGATGCTCTGTAGGCGCTTCCCTGAAGAAAGACAAGAGATAAGACTATATATGCTGGATGACTTGTGTCCTGCATGATGCAAAGTGCTTTCTTCCTGCAGCGAGTGATGTAAATGTCCTGTAACTGTCCTCATCAAGAGTTTATGGTCATATGATGTAATGTTGCCAAACCATACCAGTATGCATCCAGTTAAGATGCTTTCTATTGCGGACCGGTAGAAGTTGATGAGGGTTTTAGTGGACATACCATGTTTCTTTAAACACCTCAGAACCACTACAGGTCTGATCTACCACGGTGCCATGTCCCTATTTCCAGACTCCCATGAAAACAAATCAAAAACTGTTTTTTTAATTTTTAAATAATAAAAGGAAGCATGTATTACCCGTCCTCCATACTGCAGGATCGGGGCTGGAAGCACCCTGCCCGTCACCTCCGCCATTTCATCCTTCACCTTGATCCCAAACTCCTGGATGTACGGGTCCAGGTTGAAGTTAGCATTCTTCATCTGTGGAGGGAGAAAGGCCGTCCATCATATCTCACAGTCTCTGTGTTTCACACTATGATTAACAAGAGTCATACATATCCCATACATACACCACATGTGTCAAACTCGAGGCCTGCGGGCCAAATCCGGCCCCCAAATAAATTTAGTTTCTCAATAAATTTTGGCCCTCTGAGTTGTGGTCTGCACAGCAACACGTGTGCTCCGTACGCCAAACACACAGGCGTGCCTCTACTGTCTGCAAGCTAGCTAACACAGAATGGCACATAGAAACAAGGCTGTAAGGGACGTGTAAACTACATGATCAAAGATCTTTTAATTGTATTTGTTTTATTAAATGTCTCACATAAGGTCATATTCAGGCCTGTGAAACAGGTTGTTGGCTGTATGGTAGCCTACTTGTAAAAACATTTTCATGATGCATTATTTTGCTCGACTAAATGCTAAGCAACTTTTTTGTTGACTTTTTTTTTAGAGCTTTATGTGGACTAAATTGTATGTGAGAAGGCTGTATGGGACATGCAACCATATAATCAATATAAGCTTCAGTAGGCAGTTTATTTCCGGCATTATTGGGCAAAAATTCCATAATAACCTCTCAGCATATTGTAATTCAAGTGTTCTGAGAGAAAACTAGACTTCTGCTCCTCCTCATGGCTCTGTTTTCAGGGTTTAAAAAAATCTAGCCCGTGACGGGAGACTTTGACCAATCACAGGTCATTTCAGAGAGAGAGAGAGCGTTCCTATTGGCTGTGCTCCGGCTGGTGGGCGGTGCTTGGTATTTCCTCAACTGATCTCAACATGGATGCCAGGTCACATATTTTACAGCTAAACAGTACACTACAAGATGTTCAGAAAACATTTGAGCAGAGAAATAGGCATTACAGTAACAGAATATTGATTCATATTTGATCAGCGCTGCCTAGTTTGGTCGGAGTTCGCGAGTGAATGACAGCTGCTCAGAGACGGCAGACTCCAGATCAGCTCTGATTGGTTGTTTTCCTCCGGTCTGTGAAATCTTGCAGATGCCGTTAGGAGCACCGGAGGACACAGAGGCACATGATTTTTTTCAGATTACCTGTCTCATGCACTAATGTCAGGATGTAGTGACCGTTTTATAAAAACAACTAAATCATATTTGCTCCATTTCTACCCACTGCTGCTTTAAACAAAAGCATGTTAATAAACTATATCTGTCCGGCCCTTTGATGTGATTCTCTTGTCCCAGTGTGGCCTTTAGTGAAATTGAGTTTGACACACAGCTGTCATACAACTGTTGTTACATCTGTTGTGTGGCCTCCTCCTCCACCGGTCGGCTCTACAACTCACCAGCCTGCTGATCTCCTCCTGTCTGTCGGGTGCAGAGCGAGCTGTGGCTTTGATCATAGTGGAGGTCTGATTATCTGTCAGCTTCTTGATGCACCGTTGACCTGCTACAATGTTACACACCTGGAACGAGTAAATCCAGAGTTAGTCACATGCACTAATCCTTGATGAATCTTTATTCACTCTTTATTGGTTAAAATCTTTAAATGATAAACTCGCATCACAGTTAAAATCATCCTTGAGCCCGTCCTCACCTCCAGAGGCAGGTAGGTGTGCTTCTGCTCCTGCCCCACCTGTAGACAGGGCAGGTGGGGGTATTTTAGCTGCAAGTTGTACTTCTGCTTGAAGTACTGGGCCACTGTACATTCTACTGTCTGCCCGCTTTCAAGCTGGAGGGGAAACCTGGTGGAGAAGACAAGAAACATGTACGACAGTGAAGATGAAGAAGTTCCCTTCGCTGTAATGATTAACAACAGATTTTGAGTGGATACACCTCTGTGTGGTCATGAGTGTGTAACAAATGTCAGGGTCATCGTAACTTATCACTGGCCAGTTCCCGATTTGCTGATTCATCCAGGATGATGTTAAAATGTTAAACGTAATAACAATCACAACTTATCAGAATCCCAAATAACGTATTAAAATTGCTTACTCATTTTGACCAACAGCCTTAAATATTAAATATATATGATATTAAATCAAATATATAAAGAAAAATGGGCGCCGCGTTAGCTCACCTGCTAGAGTGGGCACCCCATGTACCAATAGTACATCGTTTTTTCATTTAAATGTCTGGAAGAACCCAGTAATAAAATTGTTAAATCATATTTCAGTTGCTTTTTGTGAGTTGATTTAATGTAACCGATTGAGCTAAATGGGCGTATGATATTGTCTCATATTGATCGCAGGCCCGAGAATTGAATCAAATCAAAATCGCGTCGCAGCAGACTTTGCGATATCGGCAAAATATTGTATCGGTGTCCAAAGAATCAATATAATAGTGTATCATGATGAAACTTGTGATTTACACCCCCTAGAAATCAGTTTTGCCTGCGTCAGCAGGGACTAGAGATTAATATAGTTCCTCTAGGAGAGTTCCAGGTGAAAAGAAAGTGCCAAAAAATGAGTCAGATAAAGAGAGAAAGAGGGGGGAGGTGCCAGTGTGACAAAGAGTGAACAAGAGAGAGACGCCACTTAAGCAAAAACAAATCATCAGAAAACACTCAGCGGAGCGTCAACTGTGGAGACAGGATCCTTTTCTACCTCTGCATGTCTCCTTCTCATTCATTCAAACATCAGAATCATGCAACAGCAACTACAGAGAGCAACAGGATGACGCTGTGTTGTCGTGTTTAATTTGTCTTCACGGTTCTTCAGATGCGGCGGAAACACAAACAGGAACGTGCAAAGGAGGGAGAATTTATAGTTAGTTCATAGTTTAGTTCCTGAAATTTTGTTCCTGTGGCTCCTTGGTACCTGGCACAAGCTCCAAGATGATCTCTATGGCAAACTAACTTATTCATATCTAAACAGATGATTTAAATCCATAGAGCCATTACGGGTGTATCCTAATAATGTAGATGTATGCAGAATAGATAGACAATGGGTGTATTTGATAATATAATTCAATACTGTCCGTGTACTTACGTTTGGTGGCTGGCAGGTCGTCGGGTGACATTGCATACACGATACTTCCTCTTCATTTGGCCGCAGTGAGTCACCTCCACCTTCAGGCCTGGGGATGCCAACAATAAGCGGTGCAAACGGGCATTAACACAAACGGACGTGATCATTAAAACAAAGTAATTAAAAGAAATGTTGCTAATAAGATATGGCAGTAACTTATGTATAAGGTCTAAGAAGGTGTGAGCAAAGAATCTTTAGACAGAGATATGAAGGTGTACATTTATTTGCTTATGATGGTATGTTTGGAATGCACTTGCCGGTCACACTGGCCGATAGCCCACCTTTAATCTCCTTGGTGAAGCGGACCCTTTGCGAATCAGTGAGAGTCTTAGGCTGCTCATCGATATTGCGAATGTCCAAAACTTCACACATGAACTCAATTACAGGCTGGGCTTTGTAGAAGGCCGTGGCGGACACTAGAGGGAGACAGAGAACAGCAGGAAGTCCACAAAGGTCAGAGAAGAGCAGCTAAACAAAAAGGTGCATGGATGCCCAAAAACTTATATGAGCCTTTACGTCACCTTTTTAAGGCATTTATCAGTCACAAATTATTAAGGTTACAAGCAGTCAATAGAAGTCTATATTTATGATTTCATATAACGATTGGAGGTTCAAATCCTCTTAGGTCCCAGAGTAAAATTCACTATTTCTGACCCCAACCCCCCGTTTCATGCCCAGTCATACAATGTCAGTAAAAAACAATGAGATCACTGACTGACTACACAGACACTCAGTCACTTCAGTGACTCACCATCAATGTTGAGCATCATCTTCCACATGGCGGGGCGCACAGACTGGTGGAAGCCAAACCAGACTTCCCTCCCCCCGCCCAGTGGGTGGTAGTATCCTTCAGGTGGGGAGAAAAATGATCGGCCCACTGGTGTGTACCTAATTAGAGGAGGCGAAAATGATGAATGTGCAAAAAGACTCAACTTAATTCAAAGCATGACCTCAGCATGACTTCATATCCAGTAATGTTCAATCATCTCATGTAGGGGGTTTCAGAATAAGTCAGCTCTTGAAATCATTAGACATATAAAAAACAAGAAACCTGCACAGAAAAATGGGAGTTACAAGGAACAGTGTTGTATTTATCTGAAACAGATAAGAAAACGGGGGAAACATGACCACTGAACTGACTACTTGTTCTCAACTTGAAGACTTCCTCATTGATCATTTCCAGGTAAAGCCCCTAAGCCAGTTATCGTTATTCCCCTGCTCAGCTTTGTTCAGTGGACACATTCACACAGGTTTCAGCTAACAACTTCTTGTATAGTCACTCTGACACCTGGAGCTATGATGCATGTGAATGGAACAACCCAGTTAACCTTGCTAGGCTGCAGTTTTTTTTTGTCAACTTGGCAAAAAAAGGACTTTCCAATCTGCTTTTAAGAAGCAAATAACTCAACTTGACATGAGTAAGGGGTTTTGCACTGTTTGTGTCTGTACTGGTGTAACTAAGAGAGAAAGGGTTCCAGTGGTGTACCTAGGGATGTTAATAATTAACCGTTTAACCGTAACCGACATTTTAACCGATTAACGCTATCAGTTAAAACGGTTAAAAGAAATATTAATAATTAATTAAAAACGTGTGAACTGGGGACTCTGTTGTCTGTTGTGCTCCATACACTGCAGCTGGCGCACCGCTGCATGCAAGGCACAAATCTTGTCGGTTAACGGTTAATAATCGGTTAACGGGGTCGGTTAAGAAAAGTTTTCAGAATGAGCATCCCTACAGTAGGTGTACCTCATAGAGGCCAGGTGGCGCATGGCCACATCCAGGGCTTGAACCGAGTCGAGGGGGACCTGCAGCCGACCGCTGACCAGAGTCTCCTGCAGAAGGCGCCATGACACTTTGGCCAGCCAACGGATGGACACCTTGAAGATTCGGTCTTTGCCCTCACCTGGGATGGTTACCTCAAAATCCACCTGGAGAAATAGAGGACAGAAAGGACAGAAACGGAGAGAGGAGAGGTAAAGAACAAGGCTGCAGGAGGAGGAGAGCAAATAACCAGAGAGTGAATGAAGATGGTCTATTAGCAAGAAAAGCTAATTATCAGGATGTGCAGTAAACTGGAAACCCTGTTTGGTACAGGATCCATTATTCAGGACGGCATTTCACACCACAGAGGGCGGTTCAAAAACACCTTGCCTACTACACGTCACGCTCATATGACATATCCGGTTCAGCCAGCTTCCTGCTAGCTGTATGCGGCTGTAATAATGGATATATTGGCTGTAATTCATCACTTTTATTATCTTCTAATACACCCATGGGCTGTATGCTGTAAGCCTGTACCGTGGTGGATGTATTAACGTCTCTGTTCCCAAACAGCCGGCTATCGGCCAGCAGTAGCACGCACGAAATGAACAGAATTTAACGTAGTTGTAATGTTCGGCTATTTATTAACACGCAGGGCAAAATCATAGGACACAACGGGCACAACCTAATATACTGTTCATCCATGGTCTGTGGTCTGTTGGACTCCATTTTGGATCCTTGACATGAAAAAGTTTGAGATTGCTCTCAAAATCTGTGTGCTGGATTTTTCTAACTTCCGTTTATTTCCATCGCTCACTTTATGCTTCTCTGGGAAGCAGCCGTGCAAAAAAGTTTAATAAATAAGGAAGTAAGTAAATAGTTATAATAATATGCATATTCATACTATTGCTTTTATTTCTGCAACCTCACCACTAGATGTCGCTAAATCCTACACAATGTTCCTTTAATACTAGAAGTCTCCAACCAGACGGTAACAGTGTTCCATAAAACAGTAAGTGGTTTTGTGTTTGTGGTTGTTGATGAATACTGGGATGAACATATGTGCTCTGCAGGAGATGAATAGCGCCTTCTATTCAGTGTTTTTCATATAGCCCTTCCTCCCCAGAGACAAACTCCCGTTTCAAAGAGGAGTTTATTGATCCCTGAGGAGACATTAGCTGGTGATAATGGCATGGTGTAACGGTGTAAAGCAAAAACCACTGCACAACATCTACCTTCTCACTCCCGATGGGAAGTGCTAGCACCGTGTAGATGTTCTTCTTGCCGTCGTACACCGGCTTCCTGTCGCCAAAGAGCTGGGGCTTGAAGTGTTGCACCATGTATTCCACCACCTCCCTGTAAGGAAGCGACACAAAGACAGTACGGGATTAACATGCGCCAGAAACAGACCCTGCTCTGACAATTAAACCCATCGCCTGATCAGGATGCTCTTTTGTGATCGGGTGGGGGGTGGGCAGTTCTCAAGTTGATAGAATATTGATCAAGCAGGATGCAGCTGTTGGGTGCAATATCTCATGGTCACGGGGGGAGAGGCGAGGACAAAAAGAGCGAGGGCGTGGGCGAGGGGGCCACCTTTCAATGCCTGTGCCTTGGCCTTCATATAAGTGTGGGGGATGAGGAGTTGTTCTGAAAGGAAAAGGTCAAAGGGCTTGACCTTTGCATGCCTTCTTGGAAGCTTTGTCTCGAAGCCTAAAACCAAAAGAGACCCTCTCTGAATGATAGAGAAGGTGTACGAACGAACACATGCAACTTTCAGGGATTCTTCTTTATCTGAGCAGATGTTTATGGTTGTGTCCGAAATTCCACACTAACTTGCTATTCAGTACGCTAAAACAGTTTGTGAGATTTTTTTAGTATGTCCGAAACCTTAGTATACTATTTCCAGGGAAATATCCAGTAAATATTATGTTTTCACTTTGCTAGCCGTAATATACTGTATATTATAAATTAATTCAAGCTTTGATTCTCAAAAGCGTGAGTCGTTTTGGTCACATGAGGTTGGCACTGGTTACCGTGGTTACGCGTCTCCAACCGTCAAGGAGGCTCTCGGGAAGTGACGACGTAAATTACTGCTTCAGTGCGTACGAAAAGATACACGCTACTGTTTATTCACACAAAAGGTATGTTGAATGATAGTACACATGTTAGGTATGTCAGTCATGGTATGCGATTTCAGATGAAGTCTTTGTGAATGACATCAGCTGACAGGAAGTAAACAGGGACCCAAGCTGTTGCCTAGCAATGCAATTCCGTTGAAACGGAGATTAAATAGGAGATTTACTGATTTGTTCATTTGTGTCTGTTTCTGTTCACATCCTTGTTCACTGGGAAGTCACTAAAGCTCAAGGACTCTCCTAGAGTGCTCTCTTGTCTTTTATACTGAGATCTTCAAGGATTTTAACAAAAGATTGCTTGTTCAAATCAAAGAAAAGAATATATATGAGGCCACTAGTATTAAAGTGGGTGTAGGCAGTATATTTTTGGCATCATTGGGCAAAAATTCCATAATCAGCATATTGTTATTCAAGTGTTCTGAGAGACTTCTGCACCTCCTCATGGCTCTGTTTTCAGGCTTTAAAAAAATCTAGCCCGTGACGGGAGACTTTGACCAATCACAGGTCATTTCAAAAAGAGAGCGTTCCTATTGGCTGTGCTTCCGGCTGATGGGCGGTGCTTGGTATTTCCTCAACTGATCTCCCGCTGCCGGGTCACAAACTTTCTCATTTTACAGCTAAACCGTGCACTACAAGATGTTTCTGAAAACATTTGAGGAGAGAAATAGACATTACAGTAACAGAATATCGGCCTAGTTTGACCGTTTGATCGGAGTTCGCAAATGATTGACTCGTGGCTCTAATAGACGGCAGATGGACGGCAGACTCCAGGTCAGCTCTGACTGTTTTCCCCCGGTCTGTGAAATCTTGCAGATGCCATTAGGAGCACCGGAGGACACCGGAGGACACAGAGGAACATGATTTTTTTCAGATTCCCTGTCTCATGCACTACTGTCAGGTTATCGTGAATGTTAAATAAAAATAACTTTTTGTTTTTAATCATATTTGCTCCATTTCTACCCTATTGCAGCTTTAAGTCGGGCTGTTTTAGTAGTCAGAATAAAGAAGTTATTCCTTTCAGTTTTCAGGGGGAAGTAACTAATTTATCTTGAGGAAATACAGTTATTATTAACGTTGCACAAGTCTAAATAAAATTGGGAACAATAATGGCTACCCCATATTTTGTATGATAACATCTGGCTTCAAATAACCAGATGCCATTTTTTGTTCAGAACAATAAAACACAGACCATCTATCAAGGGTTTCCTAAATTGATTCTAATCTCACCATTTTGCAGCCCGTCTCTCTAAATGATCATTGATGATTCTCCAAAGGGGCCGAGGCTATTAGTCAGTCAGCCGCACCAGGACAGTAAACCTGAGAGTTCACACTCTGACAAAAAGTTAGCCCATATATATATTATATTCCTGCTTCTAGCCTGTCCCTGCTACCTGACACACGACTCCACACAAAAGACAAGTGTGCGACATGACAGCCGATCACATCTAGCTGACAGCCGCCTCAGAGTGTGACACTACACTTTAAGTCTAAAGCGGAGACAGCTGAGTAAAAAGGGAAAAAGGCATTCATGTCTTTATGGAGGGGGTAAATTCTCCTGGATCAAACATGATGACAACATATGTGTTGTGTGGCGTGCTGCCATTTCCCCTCAAAGGCAAACAAGACAAGTCTTTTTTAAAAGGAACTGTCTCTCTGGAGAGCCATGACAGACAGCACACCCCCACCACCCCACTGCATTTTCTAATTTATCTTTATGTACTGTTTGTTGCTTGGATTAAAGTAATAATGTGACAAATCATGACCACGGCAGCTCTTTCTTGTTTTTAATTTGTTACAGCTGGAAAGAAAAAAACGGAGGGGGCCAATAAAAACTGTCTAGGGATTCATAGTTTCCAGTGTTGTCATAATACCAAAGTTATGACTTCAATACGATACCCTGCCTACATATCTCGATGCCGATACTGAAACGATACCACGGCAAAATCTAAAAAAAAAAAACTAAAACATCAGGAAAAGTAATGTAATAATAGACGACAGAACATGGAACTTAAAGCTGAAGTAGGCGAGGTTAGAGCAAATATGATTAAAAAAAAGTTATTTTTATAAAACGGTCGCTATATTGTGACAGTAGTACATGAAACAGGTAACCTGAAAAAAATCATGTGCCTCTGTGTCCTCCGGTGCCCCTAACAGCATCTACAAGATTTCACAGACCGGAGGAAAACAAGCAGTCAGAGCTGATCTGAGGTCTGCTGTCCATCTGCCGTCTATGAGAGCCGGCTGTCAATCACTCGCGAACTGCGATCAAACGGTCAAACTAGGCAGCTCTGATCAAATATGAATCAATATTCTGTTACTGTAATGCCTATTTCTCTCCTCTAATGTTCTCAGAATCATCTTGTAGTGCACGGTTTATCTGTAAAATGAGAAAGTTTGTGACCCGGCAGCCATGTTGAGATCTCCTGAGGAAACGCCAAGCACCGCCCACCAGCCAATAGGAACGCTCTCTCTCTCTGAAATGACCTGTGATTGGTCAAAGTCTCCCGTCACGGGCTAGATGTTCTAAAGCCTGAAAACAGAGCCATGAAGAGGTGCAGAAGTCTAGTTTTCTCTCAGAACACTTGAATTACAATATGCTGAAAGGTTATTATGGAATTTTTGCCCAATGATGCCAAAAAATATATTGCCTACTGAAGCTTTAATTTTCTTTTTTAATAATTAAAAATATTAAAATGTAAAAAATGAGTTTGAGTTTGTGATTTCTTTGATGGTTAACTTTATATTTGCATTTATTTTTTTTGCATTTATATTTGATAAAGCACACACATTTGCATTTCATCTCTGTTCTTATTTCTATTTTTCTCATAACTTCTTTATGTTTATATATATTTTTTTATTCTAAAAGGGAACAACTGTAATTTCCCCCTGGGGATCAATGAAGTATTTCTGATTCTGATATCACTCATTAAACGGCGTTTAATAAGGCTGTTTTTTTGTTTTGTAAAACAGCGCCCTCGCTGGCGCATTAGTAACAGTCATACCGGTTAAGGCTGATAGCGGTACTGCAACACGGTGGACGGCGAGAGGCTTTTATACACAAAACTCCCACAAAACGATAATAAATTCAGATGAAGTTCTGTGAGAAATCGAAGGGAAAAGCTGCTAAAATCAGTAAGAAAGTGCTGTGTTGTGTCAAAGTGGTGTGAAGACTAGTTTCATGAAAACAAAAATACTGAAGCTTGCGAGCATGTTTGCAAGTAACACAGCAATCCGTGCTCGCCTGAATAGTAGAGTGAACCTAATAGAAGACCATCTCTTCACAATAATAAGGATACATTTTATTTTTTGCAATAAACCTGCTCAATTCCATTTTTTTTGTAAACTGTAAGATGCCTATTTTGCTCCTGCATCTTATCAAAAAGTTGATTGGAAAGCCACTGACAGTATTATATTTATTCTATACAATAATATCCTTAGAACCCTTCACAAACAAGTGGCTTCATCTAGATTATGACACAACAATTTTGATTTAACCTGCATCAGACAGCGAGCGATTCAGACCGCTCTGCAGCATAAACACCAGCCAAGGTGAAAGGGTCAGTTCAGTGAGATTCACTTTTGACTCCACCATCTGTCCGGTCCGGTGACTCGGACACAGATACTGCAGGAGGAGAAGGAGGCTTCCTGCTGCTTAATATGATGTGAAACCTATATGATTTTCAGGTTTCAAGTTTAGAAAATATGGACCCTAATTTGATTAATTTATGACTAATTATCTACTTATAACTAGGGCTGTCAAAGTTAACGTGATAGTAACGCGTTTACGCAAATTCATTTTAACGCCACTAATTACTTTAACGCATTAATGCAACTTGCGATTTTTAGGTTGTAGCTAGAGTGAAGATACTGACATCATATAAAACTAGAAAACCTGAGGAATCCATCGGTATCAACCATGTCATACTAGCTTGTCGCGAAGGAGGCTAAATAAAATAATTAAATAAATAACGCTCCAAACTTGCACTAAATTTTGACGAGGAAAAACTGTCAAGGCCATTTTCAAAGGGGTCCCTTGACCTCTGACCTCCAGATATGTGAATGTAAATGGGTTCTATGGGTACCCACGAGTCTCCTCTTTACAGACATGCCCACTTTATGATAATCACATGCAGTTTGGGGCAAGTCATAGTCAGGTCAGCACACTGACAGCTGTTGTTGCCTTTTGGGCTGCAGTTTGCCATGTTATGATTTGAGCATATTTTTTATGCTAAATGCAGTACCTGTGAGGGTTTCTGGACGATATTTGTCATTGTTTTGTGTTGTTAATTGATTTCTAGTAATAAATATATACATACAGCAGCATATTTGTCCACTCCCATGTTGATAAGAGGATTAAATACTTGACAAATCTCCCTTTAAGGTACATTTTGAACAGATAAAAAACGTGTGATTAATTTGCGTTTAATCAAGATTAACTATGGACAATCATGCGATTGATCACGATTATTTATTTGCATGGTGCAAACATAACGCACGTTAAAGCTAGTGAGACCATGTGAGGTGTACTGGAGAGCTGAAGAGCTCTGCTTCAGCTGCAGACACAAAAACATGCTAATCAAAGTGTAAAAATATATAATTAGTTGTTAGAAAGAATTACATTTAAATCCCAGTTGCATTGTTCGTGTTGAAAGTAGCTGTTGTTGTTGCTGCCTCCTGAAAGACTGGCAACACGGTGATTACAAGTGACTGTTGGGCTTTCATTATCCAATTTCAACTGTTCCACACTGCAGACATTTCAGCTGCTTGTTGACTTCTTAAAATGCATGCCTCGTCTGCTGCCACAAGTTAATAACCGCTTAAGACACATGACAACTGACGAGTACTGATCTGTTAGATCAATGCGGGACATCGCAGACAAGACATGCAAGAAACACTGTGACTGTGATCAGATGAAGGCGGAGCCACGTCCTGTTACCTGTTGACTCTCCGTGGGCACTTGTCGGGCTTGATGTCCACCTCATAGTGATAGACGTCCATCTTTGGGATCTCCACCTCGAAGTAGTTGGCCAGCAGCTTGATGGGCTTGCCCACGGTACCCATGCCTGGCCGGCGGGGGGCATGGAACACCTGCTGCAGGGGTGGGGGGAAGGCCCCCATGGGCACTGGACAGACGGGGGACAGAGAGGCATCGAGGAGGACAGGTGACAGAGGGGAGGAGGAGGAGGAGGAGGAGGAGGAGGTGGTTCACAGCAACAGAAGTGAGGTAAGTGAATGTGCACAAGTCGAAGCAGAGGGAAGCAAACAGGCACACATGAAATACAGTGAGGATGTGGCAAAGGAAGTGGTTGTGAGCAGCAGAGGACAGGGCGACGAGGGCGAGAAATGTGGCATAAGCCGGGAAGGAAGCGTAGGCAGGGGCCAAGAGGACATGATGGGTGGACAAAAGAGTGAGAGAGCGAGGGGCACGAACAGGAAGACAGGAAGAGGGAAGATAGGAAGAGAGAGAAACGATGAGAAATGGAACAGTTAAGCAGCATAATGTGCATTCGCAGCCAGGGAAATGGATAGAGGTGTGTTATATAAGTGATAAGATGGAGGAGGCATGGCATGGCATAAGGAAGAGGAGGAGGAACAACCAGATTAGGTCAAATGAGGACGGACGAGGGAGAAGAGGAGGAGGAGGAGGAGGAGGGGATGGTAGAAAGAGAAATTATGGCGGGAGGGAAGAAAAGGAATATATTGTTAGTTATGTAGCAAAGTAGCACGGCGTGATTTCTGAATTTTATTTATCACATGCACTTCAGTTTTGTTGTGCTTCTGATCACATCTCTGCTATACACAACACCAACAATGACAACAGTCGATCGACGAAACAATCATTTTCAAGTCACAGATGGTGACATCTGGGAGCGCATCAGGGCGGTCCCGAATACCAGTTTTTGGGCTTCGGCGAGAAATATTCGAAGGCCTCGAAGCTCTACAGAACAATAAGCTGACATGTTCTTCTGTCTGTCTCCATCTCCTCCGTTTCAGTGCCGTTGCCGCACTACTGTACACACCTCTACACACAACAAACATCTGTCTGAGAACAACTAATAATAACTAATGTTGAATATGAATAATGTGGGATTATCCCTTATTTCATGGGCTATTTTGGGATTTATACTAGGGATACACCGTCCCCTACCCGTTACCGTCCCCTCCTCACACTCAACCTCCCTGACGGTGCAGGCGAGACGGGCCGGTGGTGCTCAGCCGGCGCGCGCCGGCCCTCACTTTCATTGCGCCACGGGGTTTTGCTTGCACCCTCTGACTCGCCCGTGCGTTAGACTCCTTGGTCCGTGTTTCAAGACGGGTCGGGTGGGTTGCAGACATCGCTGCAGACCCCTGGCGAGCCCCACACTGGGACGCACTAAGGACAGTCCACCCTCCAGTTGGCTGCTAACGAGGGTCTTTTGGCACAGAGAAGTACTCCTATCGGTACTCGGTATCAGCGAGTACCCAAATGTAAGTACTTGTACTCGGTCTGAAAAAAAGTGGTATCGGTGCATCCCTAATTTACACCATACTTGTATATAAAAAAAAAGAAAAAACTAAGCATTCGAATACTGATTTGGAGGTCGATTACCATGGCAACGGTTGAAGATTTGAAGCATTCGGGTCAGCCCTAGAGCGCATAATGGCTTTTACTGAAGCGATTGTTCATCAATTAACTATATATAAATAATTTATAGATTATATCGATAATGAAAATAAGTAAGATTTCTTCATCAAACACACACTTCATTTGTCAGTTATTTTTCAGTAGGTTAAATTTGGCATTTGCTCGTTTAATCTAGGCCTTTTTTAAAAAAAAAACAGTATTTCACTGGCAGAAGAAGTAACAAGTAGCCCACCGCATACACTGATTTAGTGACTATCAGTGTCCATACTAGCATTGTGTCTTAAAAAACAAGTCTGAGCCAGTCCAGGAGGTCTAATACAGAGGGGGGGACCCTAGACTGGGTGCTAGATGTGAGGCTATAGCTGTGACTCCTGCCTGAGAGGGGCCCAGCGCCTTAACCTCTGGGTCCCCAGAGAACAGCCCTCCTCCACCACAACAAAGACCCCAGCTGCCCTGCTCCTCTGTCTCACACACACACACACACACACACAAATACACGGGTGTACGACAGAGGGAGCGCCCTTGCTACGGCGAACACACACCCTCATACACACAAACACAGGGGGCCCCCTCTACATTCCCAGCCTCACCATGGAGACACCACGGCAACACAGCATTGTCATGGATATCAGGGGACCTGTATGTGTGTGTGTGTGTGTGTGTGTGTGTGTGTGTGTGTGTGTAGGGCTGTTGGAGGAGATGGGAGGAGGCCGGGGTGCCGCTGTGGTCATGCTGAAGAGACCTTGGCCTTTTTGGTCCTGGACTGAGCGTGTTCCCACATCGGGGGCCAAGGCGCCTGTGTATCTCGAACCTGCTTTAAATAGCTGCTACATGGAAATCATTGGGTCAAACATAAACCACCAAGTCATATGCTCACTAAGCCTTTAGGAAATGCCAAACTGACAGGAAGAGTAATATTAGCCATAAAACACAGAAAGATGCTCCGTTTGTGTGTGTTTACATGTAGAATCACACTTCACCACAAACGCATCTGACAAACACCGTAAACACAGACACCAGACATGTGTTGACCACACGTACTCCGTGTGCAAGAGAGCACGCATGTGTGTGTGTGAATAACGCCAGAGTGTCTAGAGTGAGTTGTGATCGCTGCGCGCTCACACAATGACACACACACACACACTTCGCCCTCGTGCCAGTGAAGGCAGATGGTGAGAAGCAGAGCCAGCGCTTTCACATATCCCCAAGACAATAGCAGTCTTTCCCGGGCGGTGAGACTTAAAGCAGAGAGCTTTGGGCGCTGCATCACCAACATGAAGACACTCACAACTTACTGTCTTTACGATGACGTAACAAGCAATAAGTCTCATATAGGAAATCACTACTTTAAAATCATATCTAGGGACATTTTTGTGCACTTTACTTTGGTTCATTAACGGCAAATTTGCCCGTTTTCATGATCCTTCGGTGCGATCTGCAGCACGAAAAATTTTAAGTACATTTTCAAGCTTACAGTTCTACATTCTGGGTTCAGTATGTAGCTTTTAAATAAATCTATTTGGACTTTGGCGGTAATAGCAGTTCTCATGTAGCTAAAGTATGAGTGCTACCGAGCTTAAATGCAAATACACACTTAAAATGAGCCTTTAAAATCTCAAAACCAGTGGTGGGTGTTTACTAGGAGACCCCCTTCCCTCATCAGGAGATCACAACAGGCCAAGTATATGAATGACAAGAAACAGCCAATTATGCTTCAATTGTTTTTGTCCGAAACAATTTGGCTCTCTAAATAATTGGCTGTTGACCACGAGTTAAACATGGCAATCAGCTCAATCTTGGAAAAATAGCACATTGAATAATCACACTTCAAACACAAAAGCAGACTTTGAGATGAGGGGCCCGCCCTGGGGGACCCTTCCCCCCATCCTTAAAAAATAAAAACAAGCCTATTCAACTGGATTCAAGGTTCAGTGTCTGGACTGACAACATCATTTCAATCTCAGGGCCTATACTTGTACCAATAAAGAAAACTATATCCAAGGAGGGTTCCGAGAGTTAACAGGGTCTATGAGGTCACAACAACACCTCAGCATTCAATATATAAAACCCTGCCATCCAAAAGTACAAGACAGACTCAACAAGGCTGGATTATAAAAGTGCCAGGGTTCAAAATTTTCCACAATAGGTGGACTTCAGACTTTGGCGTAGAGTCAAACACTACCTAGTTTGTGTTTTAATTGGCTCTATCCAAAGAAAACTGCTAAATAAAAGATCATCACACTGGGCACTGAGAAATCAGAGTGAAACAACTGCAATGCACTGCACATGCTTCTCAAACAGGTTCTCTGTTATAATAAAATATGGTTCCTATATACCACTTTATAGACTGCACATATGTACATATTACATTTATTTATTGACGGACTGCACACACTATGTTCACTCATTCACTCTGTATCTTTTATATCTCTATTTCTTGTTTTTATAATGTTTGTATACCTTTACCTCTCCTGTGTTTCACTCTGTTTGCTGATGTTGCTGCTTTGACACCTGAATTTCTCTCCGGGGATTATTAAAGGTTCATCTTATCTTATCTTATCTTAAGAGAAGATGCACAGATATCACAATTGGAGGATTATTTTTGGTTCAAACATAAATAAATGATGCATCTGTGTCGCTGCAGATGTTATAGGCCTGTGTGTCCCTAATGTGTAATGTGTGTGTAGGTGTTAAACACTCTTTTGGACAACCAGAACAGTGAGAGAGCAACCATAAGCTGTCAGTGTAAAGGGAGGCTGGAGGCTGGAGGCTGGAGGCTGGAGGCTGGGGGTGCTGTGCGGGGTGCAGCCAGCTGCTGCTGCTTGAAGGCGGGCTCCAGGCTCCGGGCTCCGGGCTCCGGGCTCCGGGCTCCATGCTTCATGCTTCATGCTTCAGGCTCCAGGCTCCAGGCTCCAGGCTCCAGACTGCAGGCTTCTTCAGGCTCCAGGCTCCAGTCTTCAGGCTCAAGGCTCTCCAGGCTCCAGGCTCCAGGCTCCA
>CAKAKR010041304.1:163403-207074 GCA_916700685.1 Adelosebastes latens
CCCTTTAAGTTGACTTGTTTTGGAACTATATCTGTATATGTGTATACATGTTCTTTTCTGTCAACATGAACTAATAAAAAGTTGCTCTTCTTTTTTTTATTGTGCAGTGAATTGATTCTTTCATCAGTGGTTAGAGGAGTCTTTGAGGATTCTGGTCATACTGGTATCTCCGGACCTGCAGTTGATGTTGTTCAATAAGCCGATACGATATGGGACCTTTAATAAGATTTTAAATCAAGATTTTTTTTTCTTGTAATATATATATATATATATACAAATACTTGAGTATTTTTTTATATTGTTGTATTTCTACGTTTATGTCAGTAAATATTAAGGATCTTTACTGTCAGTATGAGGAAAATAAAGTGTTTTTTTTAACATTAAAGCATGTAAACACGTTCTAGTAGAAACCCAAAATACAAATATGAACCTGAAAATGAGCACGATATGGGAACTTTAATCAAGAAAAATAATTAGCTGATTACATTTTAATTATCATGAAATGCTATTTCATTCTGCTTATTTTTTACAAAAACATAGTTTATTGCTGGATATGAAGAGCTGTGGTGATGTCCAAGAGAGAGAGAGAGGAAGATTTCAACACAATTTAATGACCAGCAATAAACTAAAGTTTTAAAGGTCCCATATTGTTAAAATTTAGATTTTCATGTCTTTTATGTTATAAAACAGGTTTAAGTGCTTTATAAATACTGTTAAACTATCAAAATGAGCATGATATGGGACCTTTAATAAGATTTTAAATCAATATTTTTTTTCTTGTAATATATATACAAATACTTGAGTATTTTTTATATTGTTGTATTGTTGTATCTACTTTTACTTCAGTAGATATTGAGGATCTTGTTGAGTTCATCCACATAATTTGAAAATCTACTAAACATCTGACAGGAAGTCGTCACTGCGTCGCCGACGTCACTTTACTCCAATGCGGAAGAGGTCGTCATCGTAAAAGCTGTGAGTTGGAAGTCTCTCTGAAATGTGATCAAATGACAGTAAATGTGTTTAGAACAGCGTGTAGTTCAGTAGTCTGAATGAATGAAGCGGTTTCTATTAAGAGCAGGTGTTTACTGGACCAGGTGTGACTCAGTTTGAGGGTTTTAAAGCCTTTTATAGCAGCTCAGTTCATGTCTCTGTAGTCAGGCTGAACGGATGAATCAATCACTGAGCTGCATGTGGAAATCTCAGATTTATTAAGAAATGACACGTTAAATTAGACATCAGATAATGTTCTTGCAGTGTAAACAGTGTTGTGGTCATTGTGTCTGATTAGTGTAGGAGGGTTATAAAGGTTGACATCCATTAACCTGCGTGATTTTGTGCTCAGTAGATTCTATTGGATCCTTAGTGTAAGTTATAAAAAAAGTCATAGTATAGTATGTCGAAAAAATTAAAAAAAAGTCATAGCATAGTATGTCGAAAAAATTAAAATAAAGTCCTACTATAGTATGTCGAAAAAATAAAAGAAAGTCCTACTATAGCATGTCGAAAAAAAAGTCCTAGTATAGCATGTCAAAAAAAAAGTCATGTATACCATGTCGAAAAAATAAAAAAAAAGTCATAGTATATTATGTCGAAAAAATTAAAAAAAAGTCATAGTATAGTATGTCAAAAAAAAGTCATATATAGCATGTCGAAAAAATAAAAAAAAGTCATATATAGCATGTCGAAAAAATGAAAAAAGGTCATAGTATAGTATGTCGAAAAAAAGTCATATATAGCATGTCGAAAAAATTAAAAGAAAGTCATAGTATAGCATGTCAAAAAAAAAGTCATATATACCATGTCGAAAAAATAAAAAAAAAAGTCATAGTATGGTATGTCGAAAAAAAAGTCATAGTATAGCATGTCGAAAAAATTTAAAAAAAAAAAGTCATAGTATAGCATGTCAAAAAGGCAAGGCAAGGCAGCTTTATTTGTAGAGCACATTTCAGCAACAGGGCAATTCAAAGTGCTTTACATAAACATTCAAGAAAATTGCGACAAAGTGCAAAAAGAACATTGAGACATAATTAAAACAGTTATAAAAACATTAAAGATTAGAAAATAAAAACAAGCTAAAAATAAAAGCTAAAATAGAATATAACACACAAGAGTAAAAGCTCTAGTACAGTATAAGATCATAAGTTTAAGAGAAAAAAAAGTCGTAATAATATGATAATAAAGTCATAAGTTTACGAGAAAAAAATGTTGTAATATGAGAATAAAGTCATAAGTTTACGAGAAAAAAGTCGTAGTATTATTAGAATAAAGTCATAATATTACGATAATAAAGTCATAGGTTTACGAGAAAAAAATGCAGTTCATGTCTTTGTAGTCAGACTGAATGGATGAATCAATCACTGAGCTGCATGGGGAAATCTCACATTGTTTTAGACATTACATGTTAAATTAGACATTCAGATAATGTTCTTGCAGTATAACAGTGTTGTGGTCATTGTGTCTGATTACTGTAGGGTGTGTTATAAAGGTTGACATTCATAAACCTTTAAAATCATCTCTTTTCAGACCATGTCGTGGATAAGAGAAGGTGAATTAAACCTGCTGGAAAAGATTTCAGCCAATATCCTGAAGGTAAGCCTGAATCTGTGTATTCTTATATGTTCCTATATACCACTTTATAGACTGCACATATGAACATATTACATTTATTTATAGTACATACTACATTTATTTATTGACAGACTGTACACACTATGTTCACCCATTCACTCTGTATCTTTTATATCTCTATTATTGTTTTTATAATTTTTGTATACCTTTACCTCTCCTGTGTTTCACTCTGTTTGCTGATGTTGCTGCTTAGACACCTGAATTTCCCTCCGGGGATTATTAAAGGTTCATCTTATCTTATGTTCCTCTTTGTATGTACCTCTCAAAATTAACCAAAAAGAAATGGGCTACCCAGCGATGTTTAATTACCTGTTTGCACACCGGCAATATTTGCACTATCTGTTTATATCATGTTTATTTTTGTTTATAGCTTATATTATATATTGGTAGAATTTCAATTTTTTTTTATTCTTATTTTATTCTAACGTTTTTATCTATTCTTTTGTTATTATACTGCTTATTTACACCCACAAAACCAAAGCAAATTCCTAGTTTATACCTCTTACACCTGGCAATAAACACCATTAAGATTCTGATTCTGATTAAAAACTCCAGAGGCTCATTGAACAACATCAACCGCAGTTCCGGAGATACCAGTATGACCAGAATCCTCAAAGACTCCTCTAACCACTGATGAAAGAATCAATTCACTGCACAATAAAAAAAAAGAAGAGCAACTTTTCATTAGTTCATGTTGACAGAAAAGAACATGTATACACATATACAGATATAGTTCCAAAACAAGTCAACTTAAAGGGGACATATCATGCTCATTTTCAGGTTCATACTTGTATTTTGTGTTTCTACTAAAACATGTTTAGATGCTGTAATGTTCAAACAACACTTTATTTTTCTCATCTTGTCTGTCTGAATATACCTGTATTCACCCTCTATCAGAAACGCTCCATTTTAGCGCATTTCAACGGAATGGCAACAGAATTGCGTTGCTAGGAAACAGCTTGGGTCCATCTTTACTTCCTGTCAGCTGATGTCATTCACATAAACTGCAACAGGAAATAAAATAGGACACATTACACACTAATGATTGTATTCAAGTGTCCCAGTGAGAGTGACAGTAAATCAGCATCATCATTATTTGCTTTCAACTGCATCTCACAATCTCCATCAGCTGCTAGAGGTCGCTCATACGTCATCTGCTGATGAAGACCGCGAGATGCAGTTGAAAGCTCTAAAAAAACAAAACAGGGAAATCTTTGCATTTTATAAGGTGGAACCAGCTGGAACCAGAGAATATTTAGTACATTATCACAATTATTAACATTAGTTAATGTCTCTGTCAGTGTCTGATCTGCATTGTGTCTCCCAGGCTGGACCCATGCCTAAACATGTGGCCTTCATCATGGATGGTAACCGCCGCTTTGCACGCAAGAAAAACATGGAGCGCCAGGAAGGGCATATGCAGGGCTTCAACAAGCTGGCAGAGGTGAGGTTGCTTCTCAAACACATGTTCACCTGGCCATAAAATAGAAAAGTAAATAAAATAAAATAGGTTGCTCATGTAATGTGTAACCCTTTTGTCCCTTTACTCCACACCAGACCTTACGTTGGTGTAAGCATCTGAATATCCAAGAGGTTACCGTGTACGCCTTCAGCATCGAGAACTTCAAGCGCAATAAAAACGAGGTGGAGGGGCTGATGGAGCTGGCCAGGCAGAAATTTGAAAAGCTGTTGGAGGAACGGTGAGATTCAAGTTGGGGATTTAAAATAGCTTTTTCACTTTGCTGTTGTTGCCTGTGGGACAAGTCAGATTTTCACATGATTCATCACAGCTTCCTTAAAGTAAAGTCGAGGGGAACCAAATGCAGGGACTGCTGTGTAGTTAAAGTAAGTTAAGTGTCTTTTTGCAAGACTGAAAAAATAGCAAAAAATGGACTGTGCTTCAGATTGTTAGTAAGTAGCCAACTGTAACAAGAATGTTTGCAAACCACCTTTTAAATCAGCAAAGTTCACAGTTACATTTAACTAAGAAATATTATTTTTTTTTTTTTGCTGCAACTGGATACGACGACACTGACATTAAAACAATTTGGCCATTGAGTTAAGATATACTGTGGACTGATGCCAGAATGGCCAAGAGGAAGAAAGGCCGACTTATAAATAGGAGGGTACGATATCACTTATTTCCATTGCTAGTTTGGCTGATACTGACTTCTTCTTTGTAAATACACCAGAATATCTAGTTTACACCTGTAGATGTTGCCTCTAATTATACTATAACTGTATTCCTTAGTGCAAATATCCATCCATTATCCGTAACCACTTATCCTATTCAGGGTCACGGTGGATGGGGGGGGTGCTGGAGCCGATCCCAGCTGACATTGGGCGAAGGCGGGTACACCCTGGACAGGTCACCAGACTATCACAGGGCTGACACATAGAGACAGACAACCATTCACGCTCACATTCACACCTACGGGCAATTTAGAGTCAACAAGTAACCTGCATGTCTTTGGACTGTGGGAGGAAGCCGGAGAAAACCCACGCTAACACGGGGAGAACATGCAAACTCCACACAGAAGGGCCCCAACCTGCGACCCTCTTGCTGTGAGGTGATGATGCTAACCACTGCACCACAGTGCAGCCCTGCTGCAATTATAGATGTCCAAAAATCAACAACTACCAGGTGTTAATCTGCAGTTCCACAAATGACCACCAGATGTTGGCCTAAGAAAAATCTAGTCTTGGATTGACAGACTTTTCTTCATGTTTTACCGCAACAACGAATATTTTACAAGTGACTAATTTCTTGCTTTTTGAGTAGGGCTGTCGCTGATTGCCCATAGTTAATCGCAAATGAATTGCACATTTTTATTCTGTTCAAAATGTACCTTAAAGGGAGATTTGTCAAGTTTTTGTTACTCTTATCAACATGGGAGTGGACAAATATGCTTGCTTTAAGCAAACATATGTATGTATTTATTATTGGAGATCAATAAACAACACAAAACAATGACAAATATTGTCTAGAACCCTCACAGGTACTGCATTTAGCATAAACAATCATAACATGGCAAACTGCAGCCCAACAGGCAACAACAGCTGTCAGTGTGTCAGTGTGCTGACTTGACTATGACTTGCCCCAAACAGCATGTGATTATCATAAAGTGGGCATGTCATTATTAGTATCTACAAGGCTGCTGCCACCAAAAGGATGGCTTGGTCAGTGTTGTTGTGTTGAACACCAACACTTGACTAACAAGCTTTATACAGGAGGACATTGGACTGCAGACTGCTTCGGGGAAACTGTACCAGCTGACGACTCAGTGGAAATTCCTCTGTGTAGGCACCTCTGTGTATCTCTAGGTGGGAAATGCAGACAGACATGTTTCAGCAGCCTTGTCTAAATGGAGTAGTCTTCTTGTTCTCCCTGTTCTTATTCATGCTTTTCTTTTCATTTTTTCACACACTTCTCTCTTGTCTCTTGCAGGGACAATCTGGAGAAGCATGGTGTGTGTATCCGGGTGCTGGGCGACTTGAACATGCTGCCACTCGACCTTCAGCAGCTCATTGCCAAAGCTGTGATCACAACCAAGGCGCACAATAAGTAAATGTTTTATTAATTTGTACCTCTGCTTCTATGACCCCTCCTCATTAATCACTCACCCCCTTTACCACCACACTTATGACATAACCAAAATTTTATGTTATATATTATAAATGACAACAGCTATACAAATACTTGTTTTGCAGATGTTTCCTGAATGTGTGCTTTGCCTACACATCAAGATATGAAATCACCAACGCGGTCAGAGAAATGGCTTGGGGAGTGGAGCAGGGCCTGATCAAAGCAAGGTAAAACATGGCAAAGACAATAACAGAGTCGATGGTGTTGATATCCTGCCAACATCCGTAATGCGACATAGAATATAAAAAGATAACCCTGGGGAGCTATCGCTCTAACACGCTGTGTTTGTGTTGTTCTGTCGTGCTCAGTGATGTTTCAGAGGCGTTGCTAAGTGAGTGTTTGTACAGCAATAGTTCTCCCAATCCTGATCTGCTCATCCGCACCTCTGGAGAGGTGCGACTCAGCGACTTCCTTCTTTGGCAGGTGAGGATGAGAATGACTGCAAGGAGAAATGATGATGATGAGAGATCTCATTTCACTTGTGTAAAGTGTGTTTGAGTACTATGAAAAGTGCTCTATAAATAAATTAGGGCTGTCAGTCGATTACAATTTTTAATTACAATTAATCACATGATTGTCCATAGTTAATCGTAAATAATCGCACATTTTTTTATCTGTTCAAAATGTACCTTAAAGGGAGATCTGTCAAGTATTTAATACTCTTATCAACATGGGAGTGGACAAATATGCTGCTTTATGCAAATGTATGTAGATATTTAGAATTGGAGATCAATTAACAACACAAAACTATGACCAACGACAAAACATAAACAAAAAAACATGGCTGACCGTGACAAACTTTGGCAAGTGTACAGCCTCCACATATTTCTGGCATTTTTTTTTTTACGTTTATCGAATAACTTTTGTGAAGTCGGGGTAATTGAATTTGCCCCGACTTTATAAGTAGGAACTCTGACTTTGAGTGGCGTTCCATTGTACTTTTTTTGAGTAGGACGTCGGACATTTCCAAGTTCTGAGTTGTCTGAAACGCAGCATATGGCCGACTCTGTTGCCTTACCTCATTAAGACTGTAACCAAATACAGGGGTTCTTTTTGTATTTTGTATTTCCCTTTAAAGTCAACCATACATGTGTGGATCGTAGGAAATGCAGGCTATTTGTTTTTCAGAGAGTTTTGTTTATGATTTATATATAATTTATCTATTTTTCTGCCTACAACAACAAAGTATTATCCACCAAATTAGAGTTGCAATTTATTATAGACAGCATTAAGCAAATAGTTGATCATAATGTCCAACACTTTCCAGCTTCCCCTCTGGGCCTTTTATATTGATTTTCTTTTTTATCTTCCACTCTGCAGACTTCCCACTCCTGTCTAGTGTTTCAGTCAGTTCTGTGGCCGGAGTACTCCTTCTGGAACCTTTGTGAAGCCATCCTCCAATATCAGTTAAATCACAAAGCCATTCAGGTAATGCCAAAAAATGGTGAAAAATGTGGATCAGTGTTTCCCAAAGCCCAGATGATGTCTGGAAGATATTCAGTTTACTGTCATAGAGGAGTAAAAAAAAAAAAAAAAACTGAATATAATTCACATTTAAGAAGCTGCAATCAGAGAATTTTGAATTTTTGTTGTTAAAAAAATACTCAACTGATTAATTGATTATCAAAATAGTTGGTTATTAATTTAATAGTTGACAACTAATCGAATAATCGTTACAGCTCTACTTGTAGCGAATATAGCTTTGTAGAGGGTCATGATGTATGTTTTTTGTGACTCTGCCAAAGGTGTTGATTCAACTTCACTCAGCTGTCATTTTTGAGACTGTGCGTGACTTCAGTTCCCCATCATGCAGTTTTCCTGTTTTTGCCGTATGCCGACACATGAACACAGCACATGATTTTTTTTTTTAGGTTTGCCCTCGTCACTGTCAATGTCACTCTCTGTTATTCTGGCGCAAAACGTAAATTAGAAAATGTAATAAACTTTTGAATGCATTGTTGCAAAGCAGCAAAGGCTGTTATAACCTTATTCCCTCGTCTTTATGACTTCAGCTTAGTTGGTGAAAAGCTTAGATTTTTTTTTTTTTTTTTACAATATTTCAAAGACGAGGTAAATATCTTTGGCCAGTATTAACTTGGTAAAACAGTTTGTGTTGCCTACCATCTGTCACATAATGTGAACCGTCTGTTGTGAATGTTATCAGTATTGTGATTTCAATATACATCTACATTGTTTGTCACCAAAACAAATAAGGTTGTGTGTTGTGTATTGTAGAAAGCCAGAGACCTCCATCAAGAGCATCAGACCTTACAGCAGCTGGAGGCGGACCGCGCCTGCGTAACGGAGCACCTGCAGCATCATGGGAACGGAAAGCCTGCTGACGCCCAGAGAAGACAAGAGGCACTGCTGCTCTACACCACCTGCCGGGAAGAACGGATTCAGGACTTCCTAGACGCACTGAAGCACAAGAGAGACTCTTACTTTAATGACCTATGGAGCAATGCCGTCTTGGCCTAGGAAGGCTCCGAGGGGAAAAAGCAACCCATGTTGAAGTGGGGATGAAACCTCTCCTGTCCTCTTCCCAAAAGGGCTTCTGTGGAAAAGGGAAGAGTGAACAGTAACTGGGAATGGTTTCATTGGTTACTGATTTGTACAAAACGAGAGGGCAATTTTACCCCTATGGGGCTGTAGAATAATTGATATTTATGATTGTAGATTTAAAAAAAAAAAAAAAAAGTCTAATACGTGGAAATGTCTGGTCAAGATGTAGTTAAGTAACTGTGTAAATTGTCGGTCAAACGCATGCCATTGATTGGAAATTATATGAGTGAAAGCCAGGGGAACGTTCCCAAAGCAGCCGTCCAGATTTATATAAGTCAGTGCAGTTTTGCAGTTTTGCAGTTTTGTTGTGGCCCAAAGAAAGTGTTGTTTATTGAGTGTGATGTTGATGACATAACTAGATTTTGACCAGCTTTCTTTAACAGAATAAAGTGATCAATGTATGTCAGATATGACTAAATGATGTACGATTCAGTCCTTTGTACTTACGTATCACATGTCAATGTTATGGCTGTCTCAGTTCTTGCCTTCATCTGGCTTTTTAATATGTTGGTTTGTAATGTTTTAACTTGTGCATCAGAAAAAAATATCACTTTTCTAAGGTCCATGCTGCTGATGAAGAGCATCTCAACCAATCTACTGTATTTGGTTTACCCCGACAGATTACTGAAGCCTTTATATATACAGCCATATCATCGAAACCTTTAATTTCTACTAGTAACTGTTGGACAAGTATTGGACCTCTCCACTAATTGATCCAGTTTAAATCAAGAAATTCATTGCATATATTAAATCAGTATGATTGTGTATATAGTTGCTATTTTGTTTTAAAGCAAATATTTAGCCAGTAGTTGTAATGTTGTAGTGCATATATAAAGGTGGATAAACTATGACTCCCATTCAGCGATTCTAACACAAGTAAAGAAACACAAATATTTTTCAACACTATGTTTATTGGTTTTTGTTCATTTGGGAAAAACAATCTTTAATTTTATCACCTACTTATGAGTCAGTTTTTCTACATCCAAACTGCAAAGCATCCTCTTAATCCACTTATTAGAATTAGCTGTTCGAATGTCCTTCTATAGGCAATATTAATATTAACAAAAGTAATTTATATTTTTAGAGAGGCAATCTTCATGTTACCTTTTCTACAACAGAGGAAGACATATTGAGATTATTGAGAGATCAAAGGTACTAAAAAGCTAAATGGACCAATTAAGAGTATTTTATAAATGATATATTTGAATGAATATTATTATGAATATTATATATAATTTCAATTACATTATATACTGTTGGTTGGTTTAATCTAAAACATTACATCACATTATAAACTGATCAACTAATACTTTTACACTGTGGAATACCACACTATAAAAAATACTACATTACAAGTAAAAGCACATAAGTGTTAGCAGCAATGTATCAAAAGTACTAAAAAGCTAAATGGCCCCATTAAAATGTATTTTATTTATCATATATAAATTATTGGAATATTATTACTAATGCATTGACTAGTAGGTGGTATTTTAATGTTGTCAAGGTGGAGCTTATTTTAATTTTAACTTTATATACTGTTGGTCAGTTTAATCTATAACATTGCATGACATATTGCTACTTTTACTTCAAGGTAAAGTTCTTCTTCTCAGAGAAGTGGACCTACTTTTACCTAATAACCTAATGATCGATCAGAAAGCATCGATCCAGCAGCGCCTCCTCGCGGCTCTCTCTCACTCAGTATTTTCCCAGGATGCATCCTGCCTCTTTAACAAAAAGTGGGTGGCGCCTTCTGGAATCAAGTGACGTATCTTGGAATCACGTGACGTATTCGCGTCCAATGGCAGCCGAGGAAACACAGAACTGGTTCGATCCGGTCTCGTTCTTATATTCCAGCGAATAAACTACAAAAACATTCGTTTGCATTAAACATTCGCCATTTTACGCAGCAGCTTCTGGTCGGTGGTTGTTGTGTGTTATCTCTTCTTCTTCTTCCTCCTCCAAGGAAAGAAAAAAACAACCTGTTTTTATTCTATTTTCTGTGAGCTTTCTGTTCATTAACTATCAACAAACATGGTCAAAAAGAAGGTAAGGTTTATTTATATTAATTTAACTGTATAAATGCTCTGTAGGTTGGTGTTAGTTTGGAGGTTACCGTTAGAGAGCTGCTGCATCAGAGCAGCGTCATCAGCTCTAACACACAGACTCTGGGCGGGTAAATCCTGCACAATTCATCAAATATAAACAGTTTATAGCTTAAAGTAGGCATGCAAAATATATATTAATGAGTTAAAACACGACTTAATGGTGTTTTTCACGCCCTGCGCCAGAGCTGTGGAGCAGTGCAGCCATTGACATCTCTCCAGATCTCCAACCAGGCTCACACATCTACATGTTTATCTCTCTTTATTATCACTATATATATTAATATATATTAATGCATAACTCATAATCTACTACAGAGAATGGAGAGCAGGTTATATATCCAGCAAAAGCAAAGTTAGTTCAAGCACAACTTGCAAAAAAAAAAAATAGAGGAAGGAGTTGGGGGAGGGGAGGTCACATTTATTTATTTATATATTTATTTTTATTCTGTTTTGAATAACTTGCTCATTGCATGTTGATTCTAAACAAAAATGTCAGCTAGTTGAAATTTAACCAAAAATATCTATTTCAGCTGATGTTATTTTTATATGTTATATTAACAAATGCATTAATGTGGGTTTTTTTTCTCTCAATTATGAATATTTTTGCTTGATTCATTTTGCAATTACACAAAATTGTCTATTTGACATTAAAAAAATTAAATAAAGACAATAATTATTAAAAAAAAAAAAAAAAAGACAATTTAAAAAAAAAAAAAAATGTTTTCTTTGTGAAACCTCATCTGGGATGTAATTTTAAATTGGTTTACAACCTTGTTTATTCCACAGCTCCAGATTAGTGTATAGTAGTAATCTCATCAGCTGTCTGTCGGCGCGCACTGATACAAAACAAAGGAAGCTGTCAGCGCGCCAAGGCGTCGTCATGGTGACGAGACAGACCAACAGTATTTGAATTCAAATATGCGCGGGAAGTTCTTTGTGACATCCAAAATTAGAATCTAGGTCTTTTATTTTTCCAGTGCCAATACAACATCATGCCTGCAGAAATGTCTGATTTTAAGACTGTTTTGAGTTGTCATGCATAAAACTGTTTTTCAATTTATTTATTTTTATTAATATTGTGTTTTTCTCTCTTTTGTCTTTCAGTCAGTCCCCGTTGAGGTTTGTATAAATAACCATATTTGTTTATATTATTCATATTATCTGTTATTGCAAGAGTATTATACAACATTTAACAATAGTTTGTTATTTTCTAACTCCGGATGGATATGTGGGTTGTAAATAAACTTGGGATGCTGTTCATATATTTAATTTGGGATGTAAATAAATCTGGGATAGTTTATATATTATATTATATCATAACATATTATTATATTATATTATATTATCAATCTATGATGAGTTATTAGAGGAGAAGTGAGAAAGGGTTTAGGGAAATATAAGTTTTACTTCTACCTACTCCTTTTCGGACACTATTACTCTTGTTTTGTTTGTTATTATTTTGTATCTGTTTTTATTTAATTTTATGTTCGAAATAAAGTCTTTCATTCATTCATTCATAGTTTTATAACTGAGATTTGTGTTTAAATGCTGCTTTTTAGTGTAATTTTATTTAGTTTTCTGTTTTAAGCTATTTTTTAACAGGAATGCCCACTTTTAGGGCTGTGAATATCATATTTAGTCAGGGGTCATGTGTTAAAAAGTCAGTGCAAATGAGTTAGCAATCATTACTGAAGATTTTCTTCCCATCTCAATAGCAAAGAAGAACCTCCCCACGTCTGGCTTCGGTAAGCTCCTTAGAAAACACAATTAATCAACAATAAAAGGACTATTATTTAGCTATTTTGTGATCATTCTTGTTCCTCATCCAGAAATTTAAATTAGCATAATATCTATTTGCATTGCACAAATATGCTAGACTATCAATTCATCAAAATCTAATTTCTTTTGTAATTACAATATTACAATTATTTTTGAGAGAACGTCACAAAGCTCAGTGTCACCAGCCATTACTTTTCTCTCTGTAATCTACTGTTACAATACTAATTGAAATGTCTTCTTGTTTTGCAGAAACCAGTCAGACCTGCAGCGGACGCAAAGAAAAAACCCGCTGCAAAGGTATGAAACCGAAAACACTGCTCTCAACAGAACATCTCTGAATGCTGTATGTCACATGTCAAACTGATTCATGGCCTTCGGGTCCTTGAAGGGAAATTAAGTGTGGCCTAGTTCTAGGAAGAAAAAGACCTTTTGGGGAACAATTTTGATGTTTTAGTACACTTGTTTTTCTTCATTAATGTGAACCATGTGATGATTGTATTCTAGCTGGAGAGCTATAATCTGTTCGTAATCAATTGTCATGTAATTTGTAGAAGGCACCCAAAGCAAAGAAGACCAAACTATCCGAAAATGGGAGCACCAAGGCTGAGGTTTGTTTCTTTTTATGGGACAGATTTTTGCACAACATATTTTTTTATTATTTTTGCTGGTAATTTGTGCCGTTTAACTAATAAATAATGAATGTGAGCAAATTAACAGACTGTTTTTAAACAGTATATAAGGGGTAGACAAATACAACATTATGTAAACTTATCTTATCAGGGGACGAGAACAAATCTTATGAACGAGATAAGCTAACAATATTAATATGAAGAAATGTAGTATTTGTAGGTTTCTAAATACCAAAACACAGCTGCTAGCCTACCACAAAACATTTAACTTTAATTCCTTTTTGTTATTTAACTTAATTTGAGAACACAAATGACTAATTCGAGTGTTTGAAGTATTAATTTGAGGGCACAAAAGCTTAAAAAAAGATTTCCTAATACTGAAGAAGTGCAGATATATCTGCATATGAGTGTGATTATGAGCAAAACCTATAATTATAAACTTAAAAAAAAAAAGACAAAAGTTCTGGGAAATCAGCTGTGTGTCTGCAAGTTCTGAAAATTCAATTGGATTATTACAATTTATACTTCTTGAGTCCAAAGGTGTGATTTCTTTGGTGCACGTATCACCTGTCAATACATTTTTCCGATTTGATTTGGTATTAAAATGATCTGAAATGTCCATGCCTGACTTGATGAAACTTGCGGACACCTTGCAATATACCAAATAAGATGAAATTAAAGCATGATGACGATCACAGTAGAGGGGGAATATACTGTCGTACTGCCAAAACAAGCAACGTATATAACATATATACATATATAATTTATGTATATAACTGCTTTCTTATCTTCTGTCCCCAGGAGCCAAAGGCCGAAGCCACTGAAGCCAATTGAATAACGGTTGATGTGCTCACTCTGTGTACTTGGTGATTGTACAGTTTTAAATTAGTATTTTTTACCAAGTTTTATATTACAAATGTCATTTATAGGTTTGTTTTGGGCTTGCACTTGATGTAACAAAAGTTTGTCACATTCATATCCATTTTATATCCATTTAAAAAAAAAGATTACCGTCCATATCTTGTAGACGTGGCATTTTTAGTTTGTCTAATCCTGTTCTTTTATTTTAAACTGCTGAGTAATAGATATTTTCCAACAAGTTGGAATCTAATTTTAAAACATTATAAGGCAGCTAAAGCATATTGTTAAAATTTTGCAGGAGAGTAGGAATTTGTCCGTTTATCTCCTTATATTTTAATGTTAAACTAATAAGAAATTGCTTACCAAATGTTTTTGAAACACTGTATGTCGACACAAGTTCCAGTCAGTGAAAAAATACCACAGAAGAAATACCGTTATTAGGTCAAAAGACTGATGCATCCCAAAAACATGTATGATGTGAACCTGATCATATGAAGAAAAGTCCTGTTAAGTTATGTTTCTTTCCTGACTGAAGCTTTTCTGACTTTAATGGTTGATCTAAATGTTCTTGAATAAAAATTGTCAAAATGTCTTCTTGCTGTTACTTTGTTGTGAAATATAAACCTCATTGAATAAAATAGGAAAATGAAACTAGGCTCCTCCATCTTGGCAGGACATCCATTTTAAGATAATTCTCAACCAAAATGTGTTATTTTTTTTACCTCATCACCACCACTCAGGGTTTATAGGTTGGTGGCTCAGTTTTTATTTCTGCTCATTTGTTTTGACAACATAATTTTAATCTTAAATACTTATGTTTCTTGCATATGAATGCCTATAAATGTACTTGACAGTGGAGGCTTGTTCAATTAAAAGTGAAAAGATAGAACTTTCCTGGACATTATAATCCTTTTTTTTTTTAACTAAATAAAAGCAAAAACTTTAATAAAAAATGTTCTGCCTTTGAAACATCACTTTAATTAAGCAACACGCTTTATTTATGGTCTTTCTTTAATTGTCTGAATTTATTGTTGGATCAAATATAATTTTAATATTGTAGTTAGTTCAATATTGTGCTTGTTGAGTAAGTTAATCTGAATTTATAGTGACGCTGAACTGAGTGGATTTATAAAGTTTCACAAAATTGAAATATCGGTAATACTTTATAATAACCATCATTTATAAATGGTAAATTGATAGTTAATTAAACTTAGTTAATAGTTATTTAACTGTTAAACAATGGCATGATAATTAATAATGTTTACTAATTATTAGTAATGCTATAATTTCTGTTATATTTTCATATGAAGAAATATATATGCATAGTATATAGTTAATACTTTGTCAATGGTTAATAATTGGTTTCTGGCCCATCTGTCAATGTAATGTTTATAGATGTTTTGTCACTAACAAATACGTAATATAGTATATATATATATATATATATATATATATATACATACATATATACAATGTTATGTATGCAACAATAAACTGATAATAGTTTACTAATGTAATCAGAATGTAGTTGCTATCGTCTCTTATCAGCGATGATACAATATATAATTTCTAAACTAATCATTTCATATTACACAAACTAATGATAAAATAACAGAAATTATAGCATTACTAAAAGATAAATAAACATGAATTATGTCATTGTTTGCTTCCAGGAAAATAAGTTTAATGAACTATCAATTCACCACTTATAAATGATGGATATTATAAAGTGTTACCGATGTATCCTGGTATGAATAATTATAATATATAATTACCATTATTATATTATATTATATTATATTGAATTATATAATTCAATAATAATAATCATCAGTATTTGAGTTATAATAAGTAGCTTAACTTTGTTGAGTTCCCAGCTCTGGAGAGCCCTAAGTGTCTTTGCTCTGCAGCACCAGTAGAGGGCTGTGTCTCATCACTGCACCCAGATCAGATCCTGGTCTTTACTCCAGCTGGTCTCTGCTGGTCTCTCTCTCTCTCCAGGCTGTGAAAGTCGGTCAAATATGACGCGTTTTGTTTTGGAAACCTTTAACCAGACATGCTTGCTCTTATCATTGAGGGTGCTGCTGTTTTATAGATTATTTATTGGTTCATATTCAACATTCTATCTTTTTAGCAGTGACAATAATGTTGAAAATATGAGTCAAATGTAACATTTTAACTAAAAAAGATATATGCAACACACAATGAGGTGAATCTTTCAAGATTTTTTTCTGTTGGTTGGGTTAATATGTGTATTCCTAAACTAGGAGAGAAAGTATGATGCCCACCACAAACTGTAGATCAGTTAACTGTCATGTCACTCCACATGTGGTGAAGCCGGGTGGGAAGGTGACACCTGGAGAAGCATGTCAGGGGGTGACACAGGCAAGAAGGAGGCTGCAACACAGCGTAGCTAAGACATACAGGTCAATTAATATGGTGGAAACTGCAGGGACAAATACCTAACACTACATTCACACTATAGACTGATGTTAAACTGACAAAAACAAAAAAAAGTTGAGATTGTATTTAAACCAACATGGATGAGTAGTATCACCTACTAGTGTCACCTTTTCCCTGGCTTTACCCCATGGGGAGTGACATACCAGTTAACATTTAAACTGTGTTTCACTCTACAGTATGTAGCAAGATTGGAGCAAATATGATTAAAAAAAGTTATTTTATATAAAACGGTCACTATATCCTGACAGTGGTACATGAGACAGGTAATCTGAAAAAAAAATCATGTTCCTCGGTGTCCTTCGGTGCTCCTAACGGCATTTGCAAGATGTCACAGACCGGAGGAAAACAATCAATCAGAGCTGATCTGGAGTCTGCCGTCCAGCTGCCGTCTCTGAGCAGCTGTCAATCACACTCAAACTTCGATCAAACGGTCAAACTAGGCAGCGCTGATCAAAAATGAATCAATATTCTGTTACTGTAATGCCTATTTCTCTCCTCAAATGTTTTCAGAAACATCTTGTAGTGTACTGGTTAGCTGTAAAATGAGAAAGTTTGGGACCCCGGCAGCCATGTTGAGACCAGTCGAAGAAATACCAAGCACCGCCCACCAGCCGGAGCACAGCCAATAGGAACGCTATCTCAGAAATGACCTGTGATTGGCCAAAGTCTCCCGTCACAGGCTAGATTTTTTTAAAGCCTGAAAACAGAGCCATGAGGAGGAGCAGAAGTCTAGTTTTCTCTCAGAACACTTGAATTACAATATGCTGAAAGGTTATTATGGAATTTTTGCCCAATGATGCCAAAAATATTCTGCCTACTGCAGCTTTAATATGTTTTTTTGTCTATGAATGAACTTTCAGCTTCAACTGATGCAATTACATTTAAGTTTACATATCAAATGTGGACAACAAACACTCCCTTTCCTAGATCTTTAGTCCAGTAGCATTTGAGTAACCAATACCAAACACCAACTACATTTCTTTTTTCCAAAAAGCAACCTTAAAGGTCCCATATTGTAAAAAGTGAGATTTTCATGTCTTTTATATTATAAAGCAGGTTTAAGTGCTATATAAATACTGTTAAACTATCAAAACGCTCAATATACGGAGAAATACACACAGCCCATATTCAGAAATTGTGCGTTTAAAACAAGCTGTTAGGATTTCTGTCCATTTGTGATGTCACAAATATACAATATTTAGACCCTTGACACAATTTTAAACGTAAACATTCTAAATATGTCCCAGTTTATTTCCTGTTGCAGTGTATGTAAATAACATCAGCTGACGGGAAGTAAACATGGACCCAAACTGTTGCCTAGCAATGCAATTCCATTGAAATGCACTAAAACGGAGCGTTTCAGACAGAGGGTAAATACAGGTATATTCAGGCAGACAGTACAAGGAAAATAATGTGTTTTTTTGAACATTACAGCATGTAAACATGTTCTAGTAGAAACCCAAAATACAAGTATCAACCTGAAAATGAGCATGATATGGGACCTTTAATCTGTTTTTTTAGTTTTCCACATCTGCTTTGATGTATATTTTTTATATTTCTTTGACTTAAAACTTAATAAATGAACAAATGCATTTTAGCCTTTTTTATTCCAGGCCATATTTACTCATGCCATGTGCAGGTAGTCTATATGTGTTCACTGTATGATAAAAGCACCTATAGAGGAGAGAGACACACCTACAACATGTGAGTATACTGCACGTGGACGAGCCCATTCCTCTCCAGACGTGGGGGTCCATGTATTTCACATGCACACTAGCATGCATTGTGTGTGCTGCAGGACTCAGAGGGCCCCACCCCTACATCCACATAGTAACATGTCCCGGCCTCCTCCTATAAAGACTTTACATCGTGCACACGATGTACTTTTCATCCCCAACACAGCCTGAGCGACCCAGACCCTCCAGAAACCCTCCAGACCATCAGACCCTGCTGCAGCTGCAGGTAAGAACTCTGCTATCAACTAGTACTTTGATACAAAGTGTTTATCTGAAGAAAGAAAGAAAGGAACCAGTGAGGAACAAAGCGTGCACAGCTGCTGGTTTTGCAACACTTCAAAAAGAAAAAGGAAAAGTGTCTTTTGTGTGGTGCATTAGGCTGCATGTTGATGTTGATGTTTGCTTTATTTTCTCATTTAAAACCTGAATATTTTAGGTCTTGAAGAGGTTTATAGGCTGTAGTATTGAGCTTTTTCTGGTCCAAAATAAATGGCTCATGTGGCTTTTGAACTGTAGAATTTAAAGGGGCAGCACACCTCAAATAAAGAGCTGATGTACAAAGGTTTACCATCATAAACTGAATAATTGACAACAACATGAGTGTTTATTTGGGGGTTTTATGCAGCTGACTGCAAATTGGAGCTGTATTGTTTTCTTGAACAGCTTGTCCTTTTTTTCATTTGACAGTTCATTTGATACCAACTATGATTTTAAAATGTCCATTATAGGCATCATTTTCTTTTGTGTAATTTTAGTCTTTTAATGAAGATTTTTAATGTTGACAATTGCAAAGTGTGAGCTAAATGTCTGTTGTTTTGCTGCTTTTTTGCATCCAAAAATCCTGAAATATTAGAAGTTCATTTGATACCAACTATGATTTTAAAATGTCCATTAAGGCATCATTTTGTTTTGTGTAATTTTAGTCTTTTAATGAAGATTTTTCATGGTGACAATTGCAAATTGTGAGCTAAATGTCTGTTGTTTTGCTGCTTTTTTGCATCCAAAAATCCTGAAATATTAGAAGTTCATTTGATACCAACTATGATTTTAAAATGTCCATTAAGGCATCTTTTTGTTTTGTGTAATTTTAGTCTTTTAATGAAGATTTTTTCATGGTGACAATTGCAAATTGTGAGCTAAATGTCTGTTGTTATGCTGCTTTTTTGCATCCAAAAATCCTGAAATATTAGAATTGGAGTAATGTTAAAATGATTTATTTGCATTCAGTGTGTATATATATATATAGTCAGTTAGTGCTCATCTGACCTTTTTATGTGGAGTCCCTTGTGTGCATGGCATCATGTCATCTGTACATTATGTACCCTGGCAGCAGAGACTGAGAACTGACTGGAGCAGCTAGTCTATGCTTGGGAGTGGAAAGATGAATGTTTTTTTTTAAATTATACAAATGGTGGAGATGAAGATGTTTGGTATTTGATTCCTTTAAATGGACATGAATGTATTTCAGATGGCACATAAAGCCATGAATGTTTACCTGTTTTCTTAACTGCTGTTTGGTTCATCTGCGTACCACCGGTTGGATTAGAATCTGTTCTTTGGCTCCCTTTCCCTCCTCGATTAGATTTACACCAAGTTGTCAGCTTAGTGGGGAGACTTTAACAGTAGGTGGGCAAACAGTTTATCTTAATACTAATTCACAAGCTTGAGATGTGGTTCATTTAACTGGTAAAGCTTCATTCTTCAATCTGGTAGCCATGTTGGCTTCTTCACAGCTGGTGGCCTAAATGCAGGTCATGTCTCGGGTTACATTGTCATGTACACCTTGAGTACATCGGCCTGTAAAGGGAAAAATAATTTGGATTCTGACCTTCCCTTTAAATTGCCCCTTGCAGAGCTGAAACGATTAGTCGATCAAAAGAAAATTAATAAACTACTGTTTTTATAAACATTTAGGTAATTTTTTCAAGCAAAAAAATTAAAGTGGAAGCGACAAAAAGACGTCACGTTGAGCTCTGAACTTGCGACAGGCGTTTTTTTTTTTTTACTATTTTTCGTGATTAATCATATAAATAATAGACGGATTAATAATGAAAACAATCGTTGTTTGCAGCCCTAATTTGTGCCAAATTTCTAGCGGAATTCAGCGCGACTCTTTAGTGTCTTCAGATCTTCACAAGTATTGGTGTGAGTGTGAATAGTGCGTAGCGACTAGGGCTGTAACGGTCTGCGTATTTGTGCTGAACCGTCACGAAACGGGTGTCACGCAGCCGCACGCAGAATACAACGGTTGCAGATTGATGCACGTAATGCGGAACCAAAGTTCACACAAGCAAACTTTTAGCTGTACGCTGTTTGCAGCATGTGCTGAGGTCAGCACAACAAGCTGATCGTCAGTCACACTATGCGAGCGCAAATGAAACGCCAGAGCTGGAAGACCCGCCTACGGGCGTTACCGGTCGGCCACGACAGCCGTGGAGCCAGTTGTTGACCATGTAAGACGATGGTGTTTTCGGTGTTGCTCCACCGTTGTGGGGGATGTGAATGGAAACTCATCCAGCATGCGTAACGCTCATTCCAAGGCATCACCCAGATGTGCCGATTGGGACGAGGAGAACCCGTCTCCTTATCCCTGCTGCTTTGGATAAAACAATTACAGAAGTAATTGGCATTTACATTGGCATAATAACCAAGGTGGAACTAATTGATGCACTCCTCCTAATGCACAAGTTTTATTTTTTATTCTATGTATTTGAGGTGCTTTTCAGTTTTATAGCCTATTGTGACCGGTTGCCTTTTTGGGGAAGTGTTTGTTCAGTGACCATACAGTGTAATACAGAAGTGTTTGAAATGTTCCTTATTTTCATTATGACAATAGTTTACCAAAGTTGCCAGAGGGGCAAAGTGCTGCCTCGGTCCCCTGCAGAAGGATCGGGTATTTCTTTGACACTTGCACTACTGACGTAAACCATGACTCCTAATCCGAGGGTTGAACCGAACCTTGACCTCTTGTTTACTGTGACACGAGACGCATGTGGAGACGCATTCCAATGCCAAGTGTGAACAGAGCTATAGACACGAATGGGCTTCTGCTCAGTAGTTGCCAGTTACAGCGTTGTATCACAAAAAGCTTGTACACATAGCGCAGAGAAACCATGGTAACAGTTGTGTACATGCCAAGCCCAGGCGTTGAAGGAGAGCGATTTCACGACTAGACAGTCAGGCTGATGATGATGATGATGATGATGATGATATCCTGGGCTGCTGTTGCTCGGCAGGAGGTTTTCATTTAGTGGACAGTTGTGCTGCAGCTTCCGTCGGCTGTCGCCTGCACTCGCTCACAGGAGATCAGGGGGGCTGCAGAGGTGTTATAAAGTGACATGGGAAGGCGGGACCAAGAGAGGAGGAAGGGAGTGCTGATGATATTTCATTGGCTGTTTGGAGTTAAGTACACAATGTACCCAGTCAATGTTTATGGGCTCGGTGCAGGCTGATTGACAGCCTCCGGGTTTGTTTGTTTTTTAACGATCTCAGTGATGAGATGAAGTAAATTGAATTCAGATCTGCAGCCCTCTTTGTGTTTTCACAGCCTCTCCTGATGAAAAGACATTTCTGTGTCTTCTTTCTACAAATCCAATTCAGACCAGTTTTTGTTTCACTGAAAATTAAGAAGCTTTTTCTTTGGGAGATAAGTAGGACGTAGTTTTGCTAGAAAGCAAACATCAGTCCTAGGTGTCTAAACGTATATAGTCCACGTGTTCCTCATCGAGTCTGTCTGCAGCTGGTGTTTTGAAACGTGGTCACAAGTGCTACACGTGTTTGGGAAACGCCCTCGTGCCTCAGGTCAACCTGAATAGTTCACAGGTGACTCACCTGGACTCCTGCCGAAGCATGTAGTGAACCACTCCTAAACGCTGAATGCAGAAAATCCTTTCTGGCAGCTGATTAATGAGCTGTGTGTCAGACAGAAGATTAAGATCATCTTGGCGTGGTCTGATGACAAACATTTGAGACATATGAGCGGAAAGTGGAAATCCTTTAGAATATTAACCTGACCAATAGTCCCCCAATATTTCCATAAAAAATAATGTTGTTTTTTCTACTGAAGTGTTTACATTTGGAGAAAGAAATATTTTAGTCAATACGGTCAGATTCAGAAATGTAATATACAAGCTGGATAGCTTTTTACCAGTGATGCCCAGCATGGCTGAAATGGACAAGAATGGTAAATTAAGAAAGGCAATCACAGAAAACCCAAAGTAAACTATGCCACACTGTTGGCTTTATTATTATTATTATTATTATTATTATTATTAATAATAATAATAGCTTTTACCCTCCAGTGACTTATTATTGCAATTTTTAAAAAAATATGGTCAAAGATATCCTGTCTTTGAGTCTCTAGTGTGGGTCGAGCTCCAAAAACTCCCATAATGCACCTCAGTAGCATCTTTTATTAGACCCACCGTGCCTGCTTCTTTCAAACCCTACACCGCAGGCTGTCTGCTAAAAACTTTAAATCTCAAGCCTAAACTGAGATAATCTTGAAGTCATCATCAGGGTTATTGTTCAAACTTGACAATATTTTTTTAAAACTCCATTTAGAGAACATTATACAACTCTTGTCACAGGCTCGTGTGCCGACAAGATGATTATTTCCATTTTAAGGTCAGAGCAGGTGATACCTGAGCCGACGTGCGGTTTGTAGGCTCCGTTTGCATGCAGGGCCGAAGCATTCAAACGATCTGTAGCATCCACACAGTCAGCTGAGTGACTAGGGAAGACAAAAGGTGCCATTTTAGAACAAGTTATGTGTCTCAGTATGTTCTACTTCTTTATTATTCATGGAACATTTGTCTAACAACCTGAATCTTTTCTGATCGATTCAAGCTGTAAAGAAGTCTGTGAAGCTTTGGTTTGTTAGATGAACATGAGGAACTGTACGTTGTTGCAGAAGAAACAGTCGTGTCTAGAAGGTAACCCGGAATTTGGGAAACTTCTCGCAAGATGGTTAAAGTTAGGCATTGACCTCGAATGGTTAAGGTTAGGATAGGTCGTAGTCATAATCTCACGAGAGTTTTTTTTTTTTTTAAGTTTTCACAATTTGCGGGTTACCTTCTAGATACGACCAGAAGAAACTCAGACAGCAACACTGAAGCCAAGTGATTTCCAATTTCAGTTTCAGTTTAAAACACAGAAGAGTGTTTTAGTGTGGATGAACCTCCGTTCCCTGAGCTTTTCCTTGTCTTATGCAACCTGGTTGGCAACGAGCCCGCGTCACCATTAGACTGTTATTTTCTCCTAACGTGCCTCCACAAACACGGCTATGCAGGTTAAATCTTTGACACCACCTAAAAGCTACTTTATATCAGATTATAGTAGACTTGCTTGGAGTCCTATACCAAGCTTTGACTTAGTCTCTTAATCATAGGGCTGTTAAGACTTCCAATAATGAGTTTACTTTGTTGGTTCTTGCTTGACAATGAAATTAGAAGCCTTAGATGACTCCTCCTTTATTAATGTGGATCAAACGCCAACTTGGAGCCAATGTTTTGAATATGAGCAAAATTCTTGGCATGTTTGTTAAAGGTGTGACCAAACTCTCAAATATCCTGATATTACCTGTGATGCTGTATTTCAGTTGCAGCATGGGAACAAAGAACCAACATTGTGTGAAAAATCATATTGCATGATATAAACACTGGCTTGTCTGTCATTCAAACATCCATGGAGGGTAACTGCAACTATTAGTTCAGTGAAATGGAAACAGATTATATAACACAGATGGGCATTGGAGCATTTAAAACGCACAACTAAAATAAATAAATGTTTATGAAAGAAGAACTTTATTGTCCCGTGTTTCTAATCTGGATGTTTTGTCCGGTTCTTGATGGACCGTCCTGAGGTCCGTGACATTTAATTTCTGCTCCAGTTTGAGATTAAATGGACACATCAGGCTGGTTATGTAACCCTAACACTCTGACATGCATGCTGCTGTAAGAAGGCACTTGCAGGCTGCATTGTTTTGTTTTTCATTATTCTTATTTAACATAGACTAAATGAGCAAATCATACCTGACAGTTCACAAAGGGTTTTTTCCTGTTTTGGAAGGAGGGGGAAGGGGTTGTGTTTGGGGGAAGCGACCCACTGAGAGTAATGTGTTTCGACAATGTGTATGTGTTTTTGAAAGTGGGCGTGTGCTGAAGGCGAGCCTGCAGATCTGGTTGGGTGAGAGCGGGGCTGTATAAAAAGGCGGAGCACAACGCAGAAGCGCTTCCAGTACTTTATCACTCTGTTTGGCATCTGTTGGGATTTTCAGCGTGGTTGGTGCAAGTAGGAAATCCCGCCGGTCTGTTTCGGGCTCTTTTTTTTGTGATCAAAAGGGCCTCCAGAAGGTGAGGAACCGGTTTGGTTTTCACAAATTAGACCAACTTTTCACGAATAAGAAGCAACTTTGAAAGCTTGTATTACATTTCTGTTTCTCGTAAGGGGTGTAACTCCAACCAGGTTGGAATGTTAATGCTTCACACATGTTTTACCTGATCCTCCTCCTCCTCCTTCCCTGGAACCTTGATCACAAATGCACTTATCAATCCCAGCTGAACGTGACTTCCCTTGTCATTTTATGAGGCTAACACCTGGAGGGGTTTGTGTCTTCTAATGCACAACCTCATCTGCTTCATGTGGTCTTTCTGGGATGCCTTTTGAGATGACCCTTTCCCCATCCTTGCACCAGTAAAGACGATCCACTTTGAAAATGTTAAATCTTGGTTTCTCCCCGTTGGGTACTTTTTGTTCTTTAACCCCACGGTTGGTTGGATGGACATCCATCCCTCCATATGCTTTTCTTTGGTGCTCTTCCTCAACACTTAGTGTCCAACAATCACACTTCATTGGGATTGTTCATGTGTGAATGAATGAAATGCTTCTTTTCTTTTGCTGCGTCAGTTTAATGGCGCAGCATTGAATGGAGGCTATGTTGCTCTGGTTGTTCAAACATGATAATTTAATAACAAGAGGGGCATTCCGGGTAGAAATGGTAGCAAGTAGGTCAAATCTAAAATAATGATATAAGCACTTATATGTTGGGTTTCTTGACATGGCGATCATGTCGTTTTGTGCCATGGCTGCAGGCGAGAGATGTTCCTTCCTTCCTCATGCATGGATCAGATGGTTTTCGTTTATTTGCAAGTCGATGGCAATGTTCTCTTTTTGCAGAAGTACTAAAAATTAAGTTTAGCAAGGAAAGTAAATTTTATTGAATGCTTCTGTAGAAGTTGCCTGGATAATAGATTTACTTTTACATTTTTGGAGATGCAACTTCTGTTGGATATTTTAGTTTTCCTGCTGTATTTCTGTGTCGCTAACTTTATCCTCGGTTAGCGTTTTTCTGTCCGATTGCTGCTGCGCCGTTACTAAGTAAATTCTCCATTTTTCTTCGCAGGTCTCGAGAGCCGCCCCAGCTCTTCCCTCCGCATCGAACCACCTCACACCACATCGACAGACATGATCATCAGACTGGGCAGACTGACACCTGGATACTTCCGCCTCCTCCAGGTACGTGCAGCTTCACCACAGTGTACAGATGATGGATGAGATATATGGTACATACTCTATTTGATGTAATGTGTCTGATGAGGGAAAATGAATGATGGGTGCTTTTTAATGGCACATTATCTGTAATCTCCACCGAGCCAAATGTAGGAGGAATGTGGAGTTAAATTCTTGTCATTTTCACTTTTTTGCAAATGTTGTTTTAGCTGTCAACGTGTGTCGGTCTTTATCCTTTTGCTTATAGAGGCATTAACTGGTAATCTGAAACGTGTTCAGACGAGGGGCCCAGTGCTGTACTGTGACCCACAATCCGCTTTCATCACCAGTATATAATTAGGGGTGACACTAATCATTGACATCATTTCCTCTTAAGTTTCTTTTGTTCCTCCCGCTGTCATCATAATCCACTCATCGTATGTCTCAACTCTCATGTAAAAGTCTTTTGTTCGCTTATTTACACTAATTTGGAAACAAAGGCTGTCCCCTCATGTGGCTTTACATCGACTCAAAAGCTCAACAGACCGAAGAAAAGTGACGAGCTCTTACATAAGATTTGACACAATGGCGGGGACAGTAGATTTCTCTTTGTTAATGCTGAGTAGTGATTGTGGGGATTCTACTACCAAGGGCTACTTTTTACAGTGGATTCAAATTTTGCACATAGACAGATTTCAAAGATTTCAACATGGTTCGACTTTGTATGCCATTTATGAATTTGTGCTTCACGGCAACATTTCCTCAGACGATCAATTTCACACCGAGCAAAGACGTGCAACAATACCGAGGGCTAATTTGCCGTTGATTTTAAATTTTGTATATAAGGAAAGGTAGCTGTTCGACCAAGATTTCAACATCCAGGACCAATTTAAGTATGTTATTGTACAATTTGTGTTTCATATTGTGCTCTACAGTAATATATCCTGAAAAAAAAAATTCAGTTCAGTTCAACATAGTGGGCTCCGGGGTCTAAGAAGTGAAGCCAATGCTGAAGTGCCTTAAACCTGCATTCTTTCTAATAGCCAGCAGGGGGCGACTCCTCTGGTTGCTAAAAGAAGTCTGATTGTATAGAAGTCTATGAGAAAATGAGCCTACTTCTCTCTTGATTTATTACCTCAGTAAACATTTCTAGTTTATGGTCTCAATCGCTAGTTTCAAGTCTTCTTCAATACAGCATGATGTTCATTTAGTAAATTATGCTGACATTTTGCTAACAAGTGTAGTGTGTTTGTGTATGTGTATGTTCTTTAAATGACGGGGGTATATTTTGGAGTGCAGGCAGGTCTCGGATGCCTGAGCTTTTAAAATGCTGACCTTCTTATGTCACTGCTCCGGACCCTACAGGGGTCATAGGGGGCGAGGAGGAGCTGTACATTCAGAAACCTCACACAGTTAGCATGATCTAATGTAGGCAGTCATTCTATACAATACAAGCTGTTTCTGGGTGCATGATTTTGCTCCTTATACTCCACTTTGTGCACAGAACATTGTGTTCCCATTTTGCTAAAGTCTCTCCCCCCTCCTAAATGTTTAATAACTGTTCTTGCCAAAGGTTTGCTCACATGGCCGAGGGCTGTGGAGCTAAAGTTACAGATGTTTGGTCTTAAAGAGAAAAGCCTCCCAGGACAAAATATTTGCTTTTCTACAGGTTTAGCCGATCAGCATCTTTGTTGACAAGAAACCCGTTTAAAATGGCTCCTTGTTTTTGACTGTTGGCTGACCTCTGACCTTTTTGTCCTGTTTATTTTTGTCTCTGCAGAGGCAAGTCGCCGGCGAGGTGCAGACACAGCCACAAGACCGCGCCGTAAACCAGATAGCCATGATGCTGGCCATCATGGGCCTGAGTTTGTCCTACTACAGCGCCAAACAGATGACGGAGAAGGTCCAGGCCCAGGCCCGGCCAGCGCCCTGAAGACACCCTCGACTACGCCGATCGGAGATAAATGGATGAGCCAATGAGAAGTGAAGGAGGTGGATGGTGGCGAGGCGGGTGGCAGACGCAGAGACACAGCAGTGTCTTCAAGGGCCGCACTTTTTTTTCTGACCTCACAGTCGCACTCGGACACTGAATTTCTGGGATCCCTCACTCACCACGCGCAAAAGACTTCAGGGCTGCTGCTAAGTGTTTTCTATACTTTCTGTCGTCGGGTCCTTGAGGGGGGTTGTGGGGGATGGCTCACTTGGGGGGGGGGGGGGGTTGTGGATAAGACTGGTTTTATGGACTGGTTTGGGTGGGTGATCAAAACCAGCCGACTGCCAACTGGGTCTGACCATTAGTCGTTACAAAGGTACATGCTTGCAAGACGCCGTCAATACTGTTCTGAGCTACAAAAAGGGGAAAACTTGTATAACTGTGAATTTTGCTCAAAACTTGTCCAAATAGGGTTAAATAAATGAACAGTAATGCCTCTTTAAGGGAAAGGCTGACTGCAATTGAGATGTACCTTGTAATGAAGTGATGGCAGGCCCAGAATATTGTTAAAGGGGATGAAAAGTAGCTCAACCCTCAAAGTTTTCTGTACTTTTATTTTCCTTCACGAGAGAACCTTGCAGAGCCTTGTGGACAGATCAGGAGCTGTATTCACAAACTGTCAATATATATACTTGTGAAATGTATCGGTCAGGTGTCAGAGATTCAGTGAATATTTGCGCTAAAGTGCTGAAATTTTTTTTTTTCTTTTTAGATCTGCAAAAAGGGACTTCAGACTACTCACTACTTTTTACGGTGTTATTTCTTTCGCTGTGAATTCACACATAAACAAATGAAGTCCTGTTAATAAGTTGTGTGACGACCTTTAATAAGCACCCTGGTTAAGAACCCTACATGTTAATGCAAACATTTAACTTTACTAAACATTGCATGGTCGTGCAGACTTTTAATCGAAGCAAAAACAACGAGTCTGTCTTGTTTTTATTGATGAATGAATGTATTACTTTATTTTGTAAAGATTTAATAAAGCTGTGAATATTTTGAACGAGATGTTTAGTGATATATGAACAGTCGCTGAGTTGGAGTTTGAACAGTTGACACCGGGAGCCTGCAGAGCTACAGTATTTCCTGTATCAAAGAATCTGTGGCATCATCTGCACGCAACAGGAAGTGGTCTGGATGATGAAGTATGTGGGTTTTTTTTTATGACCCTGCTAGTGTTGCCCTCAGCTCACGCAAGCCCAAATTTATAGTGAATTTGCAAAAATAGGGTTGTGTAAGGATGGCTTTGAGTGTCAAGAGTCACGCAATAAAGGCATGAAGGGGAATGAAGATCAAGGTGTACGGAGAACTTGCTCATCAAGTCTTTTAGTTCTAAGTAGACCACATAATAGACTTTTTTTTTTTTTTTTTAGCAAGTAATGAGTTCTGAAACTCAAGCAAATATGGCGTTGGAAGAGATAATTTTGGTTGGTGAGCTTGTGAAGATGCCTTAATGTGTTACGTCTCTTGATGGCAAAGAACATGTCGTTCTGGTGAGATCGGTCCTCCACAATAAGAGTTGATTATTAACCGTATTTATGGAACATTCTCCAGGTTTTATAGACTTATATTTCCTTCGTAACATTGGCTATATCCGTGTGCGAGAACTAAAAAGACATGATTCCCATGTTCCCCTGCGACACAGACAGGTTTGAGGCGGATTGCTTTTCTGCACGCACGCCCTCCCTTCCTCTCGCAGGCTGTGGGGGTTTAGTTAGAAAGTGCTTCATGCCTGTTCACCGTCTGATGTGATGCCCTGTGACAGGCCGGGACCTCGTTGAGCGTCACGTGCCCCCTCTGCCCACGCCGCAAGCTCCTCCCCCCCATCGCCCTCCCTCCTCGCACATCGCTGGGCAAAAAAAAACCCTCACTTTGCCGTCTCAGTGATGCTCAGGCTGAGGACACAACCCTTAACGAACGGCGCCCATTGGCTAACCGGCGACGCGTCACCGAAATCGTCCTGGTTCTGAGCCACAGAGACAAAGGGATGGGGATAAGGTCATTGGTGGGGAATGTGAGGTGAGGAGGATCGTTATCTGTGATGGAAGTGGGGCTCCATTCCCTTTGTTTGATTTAGATTTAACATCTAACCAACTCTCACAAAGGGATCGCACTCAGAGCGAGGTGGCCTTATAACAGTCAGAACCATGTGAGATGGTCTGCAGATGGTTGTGAAGGAGACCTTTTAGGAAGCAATTATTCAGGAATTCTGAGCTGCAGGTGTGAACACCCAACAGGACTGTGAGGCTCATTCTCAGATGTCACCTTTAATTTTCAAAATCTCTCAGAAGAGCAATTATGAGAAATATGCTCAACCTGTGTGTGCATGTTGAATCTGTTTGACAGTGATAGGTTGTTTCCGTATGTCTCATCTTGTATGTTAGATTTATTCTTGACAGGCTGTATAATAATGAAATATCCATATTAGCACTTTAGCTTTATTTTCTGTCAAACAGAGACTGTATGAACCTCCCACCTGTGTGAACTTTTTCATGTTTGCTGCTGCTTTTTGTTCAATAAAGACTTTAAGATATATTATTTGCTCCGTGTATTTTTTTTATGAACTATTGTCTTGTCATAAGCTGGTGAAAAGTCTCACGTATTAGTTCATAGTCCCCTTCATCATATATATGAAATCTAGTGGCCCCTGTTTGGTCAATTTAAAGGGACTGTTTGTAACTTCTTACACGTATAAATCATTGCGCACTCGCGTGTGGCTACGCTGTTCAGACTCAGACTCCAACACAAACTACAGTGAAGCACCAAAACCTCTTGGTTGTATCAAGTGAAGCCCGTCTGTTAAACAGTGTTGGCCGCGGTCGGAGGACGCGGGGGAGACCGTAGCTTTGGTCTCCAGGACCGGAGTCTCTGCTGTACTCTGCTCCTCTGCCTGCCTTCACTCACACACCGCGCTCTTTCTCACTCTTTCGCTCCACCTCTCACGTGTATGCGCGCACACTACACACTGCAGAAGAGTTAGTTTAGCTCTGAGAATATCTAGTGAATGTACAGTGGACGTTTGTGCAGAAATAAATGCAGTGACGGAGCTCCGCAGAGAGAAACGTTATCGTCTCCGACCAAAACTCCGGTGTCTCCCCTGTTCCCTCCGGCCGCGGTCGGGAAGCTGAGGCAGGAAAAGCCAACACTAGGATCAGCATTGATTCACGGAGAGACCTTCGTCTGGTCAGCTAACATTACTGCCAAGCAGGTGAAATATAGAGTGATATTGTGCTTATAGCTGACGTGTGTCGCCTCACTGTTTTGAGCGATGCTCATTCATGTCTATGTAGAGCGAGCACAAGCGCTAGCAACAGGACGCTGACTTTCGTTGACTTCGAAATCGCTGTATGACGATAAACGATAAAAAGAGCAGAGGGAAGTTTAAATCATGGTTCATTTCTCACCTCAGGACAGCTGACCAATCACGGCGAGAACGGTGGATTGGCGGTTTTGGAGAGTTATAGAAATGGTCCGATACAGTCCCCCTAATTTCAACGTCGGTAAGATTGTGGAGGGGAGGGTTCTGATACTGTCATCTTAACACGGCTCGGTATACTATTGAATGTATATTACATGACCTTGGAGCTGGTGCAGAGACATATTGTCATTTAAAGCACATAAAACAGTTCTACTGGAAACATTAAGAGGCACATGTGAAGAATGTAAATCACAGACCTGCAGATCACGGTGCTGTTTATGTGCACAGACCACATCAGGTCACACCCCAGCATCTCTGGCAGAGTCAGCCTGAGGAGGCAGCGGCGTGCACGAGCCCCGGCTGGAGCATGTGCTGGATGGAGGTTCCTCTGCCCGGGGAGCAGCGCTGTTGTGACTGGCGTCCAACGTGCCGACTGCAGAAAACACAGTGTCTCTCAGATCTGACAACGCCGCCCTGCAGCAACAATCAGCAGCGTCCGCTTTTATCTGCTGTGACAAAAAAGTCTCCAATCTTATAAAAAAAATAGGCTTTTACTTTTAAAAAAACCTCTAATGAATAAAAGTCTATTTTACTTATACCATATGTTTTGTTTTTTAATCATTTTTATGAGCCATAGGAAACCAGCCATGCCCCAAAAACAAACAAATGAAAAGCAATGTGCTAAATAAGATAACCTGACAGTAAAGCTGTAGTTTATAGGTTTGCTATAGCTGTTAGTGCTTCTGTATCTCAGCCCTTTAAACTGCCAGGTCAGTGATGTAGGCCGCCATGTTCCCAATGTCTCCTAATCTCACTCTGATTTTTTTTTTCTATCTCCCTATGGCTTCCTTTTCATTAGGATTTACTGAAAAGCGGCTTATCTCTGGACTCGAAGTGCTGTTTGTTTCTCTATTTATGGGCTCAAAGGTTTATTTTTCCACTGGGGTTATGAACATTTTTGCTTTATGGCTGTTGCTAATTGATGTCATCCATTCAGAACAAACAGACAAAGGAAAGTGTGCGGCGATAGATATCAGACAAAACCACCCAATTATTTTTGAATATGTATTTTTTTTACACTGCGACTGCTTGCCTAAATACTGTGCATTGTAACTAACTGTTTAATGTGAGAACAACATAGTGTCCAACATGTTCTCATCCCAACTCGTCACATACCGACGCTTTGTCACACCCCTTGGCGTCGCTTTAGGATTAGGCAACAAAACCACTATAGTTAGGTTTAGGAAAGAACTACATGGTTGGGCTTAAAACTAAAGTGAAAATGAAACTGAACGTTGTGAACTTTTTTAGCTCCGCCAAGGCCAAGCCAAAGGCCTTGGGCCAAAGAGGTTATGTTTTCACTGGTGTTTGTTTGTTTGTCTGTCTGTTAGCAGGATTACTCCAAAAGTTCAAGAAGGATTTGAATGAAATGTTTTGGAGGGGTGTGGCACAATGAACAATCCATTAGATTTTGGTGGCGATCCGGATCATGATCCGGATTCAGGAATTTATGGAGAATTCAGATCAGCCTGAGCATTAAGACCACAGGGTATAACACATGTGCAGTGTAACTGATGACGCGTTGATGACGAGTGACCCCGCCTCCTTCCTCCTTCTTCGAGCCGAGAGATATGTGTGTGGATGTGTGTGTGGGAGCTGTTGGTCATCCGCGGTGAAAACAACAAAGCGGTAGCTGACGGGATGAGAGACAACGTATTGCAACGTTATACAGACATAACAAGGCTGCTGAATGAGAGAGGCATCCGCCGATACGTTACACGGAAACACACCGTGTTAATAACAAGCCGACCACCTCACGGTACCGCCAGCTGTGAGCTATGATCTGTTTTTAAAGTCACGCACCTTGGCGGAGGTCTGCGCTCTCCGAGTGCCATTCTAGTTTATAATGTTAGCTTTTTTCTTCTGGCGGTTGCACCACTCTATGATGAAACTAATGATGTTCCAGCTGTATTACTAATAAACTTAAGCAACACGCTAAACTAAGATGGCGAACATGATAAACATTGTCAGCATTGTCACTGTAAGCACGTCTGCTGGCATTAGCATTTAGCTCAACCTCACAGAGCCGCTAGCATGCTGTAGACTCTTAGTCTGGTTTAAACTTTATCAACAGGGTGTTTTTTCTTCTTTTTAAAAAAAATCTTACAACCATTCATGTTCTGTCACACTACCTGAAACTACCTTCTGTTCATCTTTCGCCACCAGGAAACACATGGAGGGAATCATTTGCGGAACATGTTGCAAAGCTTTATCTGTCTCCTCATCTGCTGTGTCGGCACTAAGAGAAGCTTAAATGGAAATCTCTGGAGGAGGAAGTCGTGACTTAGTAAACCACAAGTATTCACCACCGCCACGCAAGTTTGTGCCTTGCGTGTCATGAAAGCAATATGATGCAACAATCTAGGTTATATATATATATATATATATATATATATATATACATTTCATTTTCATATATACATTTCATTTTCAGATGTATTTTAGTGTCAGAGTATTTAATCTGTTGGACGTCATCTTTCTGTCTTGCCAGTAAGGGATCAAAATTGTGAAGCAGCACCAGACCAAAACAAACAAAAATAACTTGACACGTAAGGTTCTGGTTTCATCATTAGTCTGCTTCCAGTATGTAAAAGCGAGCATCTTATCAACTCTTTTTGTCTCTTTTGGTCAGACCACTCTTTTAATGAAAGCCTGAGAATGTTGTTTCAACACCCGCACGATTTTCATTGGCACATTTTTTTGCTGAGCCGCTGCACGAGAGGAACGGGGACAGTGAGCTGCTGATTTCCTGTCTGTCTATATCGATGGGGATGTTTGTAAGAATACCAGCAGCTGTGGGAACAGACGGTGGTTTGGAAATGACAGAGTCTCAGTCATATTTCTGTCATGAGCAGATAAGAGTGTTCTGAGACGGTCTCCCTGGAAAAACTGGTTATATACTGTATAAGATGTTTTCACAGATTTATGAATCATAAAGATCTATGCCCCGCTCTTTGACAGCTTCAGGTGTTGGCATTTAATGCATTTATGTGGACAAATGTGTGTGTGGGAGTTTTCTGTTACTCTGCAATACTCTTTATTTTTTTAAATAGACCACCATAGGACTTTATTTTGGAAAAAATATGAATTGTTGCGGGAGACAATTCTTTTTTTTTATCCCATTTGAATTGCGCCATGAATCGCACATATGTTTATCAATTTAAAACGTAATTTTTTGCAAGTCCAAGTCACAGTTTGTTGTAAAACTGTTGAAGTATAGGACTTAAAATATGTCATTATAAAAACAACACACCCAGAAGTCGCGTAACTGACGTCTCTCTCTCTCTGGAGCTACGATGCCAGTGTGTTTCCTACTGGGATGAACTCACACCAGCAACGGGTCTGATCCTTCTTTCACCTTCCAGAGTCGCTGGATAAAACACATCAGGTCAGATAACGTTACATCTGTGCGTGGTCGTAGCTAAGTTAGCTAGCTAGCTAGTGTTGGTGACGTATATTGTGCGAGACAAGAGATGTAGTTCACTGAGCGGTTTCACACAAAACTAAATGATACTACGACAAACTGAGACTTTCTTGACTTGCAAAAAATTCTTTTAAATTGACAAACATCATATGTGTGTGATTCAAACGGGATCACAAAAATATTTATCTCTCGTCGTTGAGTACCGTTCATATTTCTTCCAAAATAAGGTCCCATGGGGGGTCCACTGGAAGGGGCGGGACTTCACCTCTCAGTTTTGTCTCTCTTCTCTTTCCATTTTAATTTAAACTCTCCAGTATTTACTACACTTTGTTTTGCCTCATTCTCCACAGCAGTGCAGCAGGATTCAGTTAGAAGATGTCTGACCCAAATGTTCGTCATTCTGAGGGAAGGAGTGCCTCGTCACCCTTCCCAGCTACATGTCATCATCAGACACTGACGTATATCAGTGCAAGGGTCTACCTTCGGGCCATTTGACCTACTTTTCAGCTGTAAACAGGATCGTATATGAGTTGTGACATGACACAGTACTCACTTGCACTCACCTATACAGGCACTTTGTGTACCTGTTGACCTCAAATGACTCAGTTTGTGGCAGCCTGATATTTACAATCATAGAACATGCAAAAAAAAAACATTTGCTTGTCTGTTTGACAGCCGTGCATTCAGTGTGTAAGCCAAAGTGTTCCACTATTAGCCACGCATTTGCCACATGGGAGCAATTGTGGGTTAAATGTCTTGCTCAATGGCAAGGGAAAGGTATTATGGTGCCTTCAAATGGGGTCGTGTTTACCGTGTTCACGAGAACGGCCCGTATGAACGCCCTCCTCATGTGGTATTGACGACCTCGTAAGTGGAAAGTTTCTGAAAGCTCTGAGTTCGCGAGTTGTGACATGTTTGTTGACGTTGTCAGAAATGGCGGAGGCCATGGAAGTTCATTTTTCGGTGCATAATAAGTTAATATATTGTAATTTTAGTCGTATATTGTAATTCTTCGTAATTTTATATTATGTGTGAGGGAAATGTTGATATTCCCAACGGCCTCATCTTTCTCTTCTGTCATTATGTCTTTACATTTACTGCATTATGTTACTTGCTAGCTTGCTAAATCATTAGCCTCTGTGGCTTCTAGACGCCGACAGTAACGTTAATATTGCCGTTGCTTAGCAGCGGTGTTCTCACGACTTAACCACTTGAACGCCAAACATATCATGTACACGACCTCCCATGTTGTAAACACAAGCTCATGAGTTTCATTTGAAGGCAACATGTGAACCTTAGCACCGTTTGATATGAAACCATGTGACAGTTTCCGTCGGAGAGAAAGGGAAGTTCATCCCAAAGCTTGTCACTGTATTTATACCCTCCACCTTAAAGAAGGTGCTTCATTCAGCTGTGAGTGTGACTACAAACTGAGTTCACTCCGTCACGGAGAGGGAGTGGGAAGGTTTAAGAAAGGCCCGACTTCCTCACTCCTCTTGTCCTCCGTGTCCCCTGCATGTCTCTGTGTGAGTGTGTGTTTGTGAGTGACTTCCTGTCCTGCCATCAACCTGGCCCTGGTCTACCTGCACACCTGCCATCTGCCATCAATCAGCTCGTCACCTCTCCCGGCTCCCTGCTCTGCACACACCTGTCAGCAATCCACTCATCAGTTCCGCAGTATTTCAACGCTGGCTTTCCCTCCAGTCTTGTTTCAGCTACTGTGATGTGTTAATGCTTTATGCCGCTCTCATGTTCTTAGTGAGTGTTTCCTTGTGTGATATCCCTAGCTAATCGCCCATGTCCGTTTCTGTCACTCACTGCTGTATCTACAACTCATCCGCACCTGATAAAATTCCACTAACATCAGTAGCTGTTATAGCAGCCCAGTCGCCAGGACAAAAATGTTGGCATTGTACGTTTCAGCAAACCGGGGATACGATGAATGTTATTAGCTTATTGAGAAGGAGGTTAAATAACGCTCCAAACTTGTGCTAAATTTTGGCGAGGAAAAACTGTCATGGCCGTTTTCATTTGAATCTTTGAATGTCTGAGTCTGTCACATCTGTACAACATCATATTTTCTCTGTGATCCTGTATGTGTGTTTTCTTCTTGGTCGTGAACTTTAAATTCCTGTCGAGCGAGACAGCGGGCCTGCTGTTGGGGAACTGCCTCCAGCCGTGCAGTAAAAACCTACTGGTAAACACTCCACAGCCGGTTTGAACAGGTTATATCCTGAACATAAGGGCACACAGGAGCACACAACCACATACACAGTTTAAAGAAGGGGTTGGGATTGGAAGGGACCCCTCCTTTAAAAAGAGCCCTCAGGGTACCGTGTGACTGTGTATACAAACTAGCTCACATGCAATCACACAGAGCACAGAAACACACGAGAATGCAAAGGCGTTATTTGTCTGCGTTATTTTGTGTGTGTACCTGTAAATTTGTTTGACCTCTGACCTCTCTACCCGTGTCATGTTGCCGAAATGTCCCCATTCAGAGATGCATGCTGCAACAGCAGAACGATCGTAGCAGGTAGACCATAGACTGTATATAAGAAGTGGACGAAGTCACCGTGACGTCACCCATTGATTTGTGGACTGCTGTTGTGAAGCCTCGAGTTTGGCATTTTGGCCGTCGCCATCTTGGTTTTTTGCAACCAGAAGTGACACGAGATGGTGGAGCTAAGTACAACTGAATGCTGATAAGGACATTTTTAGGCGACCAAAATGTTAAAATTAACTTTCATGAACTGAAAACACACTGTGAAAGGGTTAAAGTTGTAAGATGAAAACACAGACAACTCCCAGACCGGACAAGATAGAGGGATAACGTAAACATTACTGCCATTTTCCAATATGCCGTCCTCTTTGTTTACCTTTTCTGTTTTTTTTCTGTCACGCCGTGACGACAGCGTGACGCTGGGACCCCGTGACCAAGTCGTGTGACTGAGCAGACACTACTCCGCCAAGATCCGGGTACTTTTCCAGACGGAAGTCGAGCCATTTAGGCTTCATGCGCCACTGAGCAACTCTCATAGGACTGACCGGGGCCCCGCCTCCAACGCTGTATCTAGTTCTCTTTATACATCCATTAGTGAAACTCCCCTGAATAAATACAGGTGAAAAAGGAAAATATGAAGCTACAGCCAGCACCCAATTAGCTTAGCTTAGCATCAAGACTGGAAACAGGGGGAACCAGCTAGCCTGGCTCTGTCACAAGCCAACATTTAGTCTGTTTTTATGGAACTCTGGTGTGGTTTAACCCCTGGTGTGGACCGTTTCTAAGCAAACCAAAACGCAGGCTGTCTGTGCGGGCATTTTGTTGAGATGGAAACAAGTAAACAACAGGTTAACGTGTGTGGGAGAGGACGGACCTGGACTTCTGCAGAAGTCTGATGTTTGCTTGACAGTAGTGACGTTTAAAAGGTCATTCAAGATAAAATGGAGGAGGGATTCGTGTGCACAGTAGGTCAGCGTCGAGTCAAAGTGAAAAAAAACTTAGACAACAATATCTCAAAGTCCACGATTCCCTGTATAGAAGTGGCAGCCCGAAAGGTAGAAACAGGTGGCCTGGGTCTGTCCAAAGGTAACAAAATGCACTTAGCCAAGAAATAGTGCAGCACATAAAACCACAACTTCATTTTTACACTTCAGTTTTTAAACAAATGAGATGAACACTGTTCTTTACTCAATTTAATACTACGTCGCACTAAAGAAATGTAATTTTGTTCCCCTGTATGTGTATTGTGATTGACAGGTCGCTACCACGGCGTTGTCCGTTCTTGGAGTTGTCCGTGTTTTCGTCTCACAACTTTAACCCTTTCACAGTGTGTTTTCAGTTCATAAAAGGTAATTATAACCTTTTTGGTCGCCAAAAAAATGTCTTATTCAGCATTCGGTTGTACTTAGCTCCATCCTCTATGTGTCACTTCTGGTTGCAAAAGACCAAGATGGCGACCAAAATGCCAAACTCGAGGCTTCAAAACGGCAGCAATGGGTGACGTCACGGTGACTACGTCCTCCTCTTATGTACAGACTATGTATTCACCGTACAAACATGAGAATGATTTTTGATCTTATCATCTAACTCTCGGCAAGAAAGTGAACAAGTGTTTGCATTAAAATGTCAAACTATTCATTGAATCTTCTGTATTATAACCTAAATCACATACTGTACACGCACAGCAGGCCAACAATCTGACCTACTGACCTACATACTGAAATTCCACTGACTCAACAAACTGATCAATCCACTCATAGCTGATTTTAACTTGAACATTGGCCTTGACCTTCAACACTACAGTATTTCACTCAGGACACACAGCAGAATAAATAGAGCAAAGTTCAGCAGGCCCTGTACTCATTCAACACATGGCTCATATACTGCGTTTGGTTTTCAGCTATGGCTATAGCTAGCTAGGTCTATTTTAGGGTGGTAACATTCTGTCTCGTCGGTAAGCATTTACCCATGCATCAGCTACATATAGTCCAGGCCACGACACACACACACACGCACGCACACACAGGTGGAATTACTTCGTCCAGTCCAAGTCGCTGCAGGAGCTCAAAAAACAGGCGGGCGTCACGAGGACACCAGTGAACGTGAGCGGGTGGGAGTGGGGTGACAACATACTAGAAGCAGAAGCACAGATGTAAGTTAGCCCTCAACTCCAAATTAGCAATGAGTGTGATGTGTTATGGAAGAGGATCGCCTGGTTCACCTGCACTGACCTGTTAGCGCATTTACACTTCACACAGATGATGGCTTACTGGTGCTTTACTCACCAGCATGAATGCACTCACAGAAACAACAGGCAGTGGTGGAATGTAACTGGTGTAACTCGTGTCTCCATTTTTATGCTACTTTAATACACGTCACTACATTTCAGAGGCAAATATTGTACTTTTTATTCCACTTTTAGTACTTGTTACATTGGAGAGGAACATTTTACACACAAAACCAATGATGAGCTAATGAAATCTAATGCATAATTATAGATTAAAGGGACAGTGTGTAACATTTCGAGGGATCTATTTGCAGAAATGGAATATAATATTCATAACTATGTTTTCATTAGTGTATAATCACCAGAAACTAAGAATCGTTGTGATTAGGGATGTCACGAGAACCGATACTTCGGTACCAAGTCGATGCCCAAATTCTAAAAAAGTGACGGTACTCTTTTTCTACAGTACCGAAGGTACCGTACGATGCCTGTAATGGTCGTTGGTAGGGATGTGATGCCACCGTAGTTCTCAGACACGCTTGTGAAACTGCGGTAACGTGAGCCGCAGAGTGCAAAACCGCGGTACCGCCAGCCGCCGTCTGACTTCCGTTGCTCCTACATTAGTGTTATTATGGTAAGGATGACCTCTGAGTGAGGCGAATGGCGTTACCACGGTTTTGCACTCTGCGGCTCACGTTACTGCAGTCTTGGAAAGGGAGGAGTGAGCAGAGGGGTATTCAGTTGGTTGCAATCTGCAACCACACCACTAGATGCCACCAAGTCCAACACACTATACCTTTTAAATTACCTGACAACATATAAAGAAGTTCAAATTAGCTCTGCCTTGTCCAACTACATCAAAATACTGCTTTTACATACTGTAAATGTATTGGTGAAAAGTAACTGAGTACATTTTCTCAAATACTGTAATTCAGTACAATTTTTAGGCACTTAATTACAAATGCAGGACTTACTTGTAATGCAGTATTTTTACACTGTTTTATTGCTACTTTTATGTGAACAAAATATCTAAATACCACTAACAGGGCTCCTTTGAGAATGTACTTTACAAAAATCTAAGTTTCCATGTATGAGTCAGCATTTCATGTGGGTTAATACAGCTGATGTCAGCCCATTGATGGGCACCAAACTTGGTGGGAGACACCAGTTCAAAGCTCAGCTCAATGATAACGTGTTTAACACTCATGTGACACTGGGTTTATTCTAATGACACTCTTCTGGTTACATTCCTGGATAATGGAATCGATTGATCGGACAACCCGTCTACCATGTGAGAGGTCAATAAAGACTACCGCCTTCTCCCATCCATCTCCCCTCCATCTCCATCCACATCCCCCACGTAGTGCTCCCTGCTGTGCTCGTACAAAAGAGGTTGAATTGATTTGCTTCAGCCTTCTTCCCTTTTTGTCCACAGGATTAGTTTCCACTAAATCAAAAATCTTCATTATTTCTGTTGGGAAGGATCTTTCTCCAGCACGGCGCTCACGTGCTTTAACATTGAAATGACCTAATTATAGTTTGAGAGATAACGCTGAGGAGGTTCAGCGGTTGTTGATCTCTCAGGTGACTTTGAACAGGCCTGCATGTAGCATGTGGCATGTGGCATGTAGGCATGTAGGCATGTATATGATAAACCTATACATGCACTCTGTGTCCTGTACATTCTGTTCCACATGTCTGAAGCACAACGCTGTGTTTCTCTGTCACCCCCTAGAGGTCAAACAGGAAGTCAAGGCCAATAACACAACACCAAAACAAAAGGATGCATCACATGCACATGATGGACCGATATGAACTCAGGCACCCACGGACATTAGCATGGACTTTGGTTCATATTAACGGTGGAAAGAAACAATGTTAGCCTTTTGCTGTATTTTTCTTTACAGTTAAATACCACAAAATTCCCAATAAACAAACCATCTTTACAGTTATTTGCATAGCATTATGGGTATAGTGCAGACGTTATATGTGTACATCCATGTACGTTTTGATAGTTTGTTCACTGGATTAAATAGAAGAGAGAAAGCTTTATTTTCATCGTATTAAATGCAACGAGATTCACAGTTGCCACTTCTGGTCAGTGCTTTAAAACAAATACTTGACAAGACTAAACGATGCAGGTAAAACATATAACAGGAAAAACAGTAATAAAGCAAATAAAACAGGTAGAGTAGATGTAATAAATAAATATAAACAGAGGTATTACACTTGAGGATTAAGATAGGTAAAAAAGATGTAATGTAAACGGAGGTAATTGCACTTGTAAAATAGGAGGTAGGGTAGATGTAAGAAATAAAATGTAAACAAAGGTAGTTGCACTTGAGGTATATATTGCATCAAAGGATATATTGAACAGACAAATGTATTTCACATTCAGTGTATTAATATTGCACAGATTTATTGTTTGTTCAGTGTCCGTATGGCCCAGGTAAAGAAACTGTTTGCGAGTCTGGAGGTGCGGGCTTTCATTGACCTGTAGCGCCTGCCAGAGGGCAGCAGGTCAAACAGGTGATGAGCTGGGTGGGAGGAGTCCATGAGAATAGTTGTGGACCTACTGAGGCAGCAGGAGCTGGAGATCTCTTCCAGGGAGGGCAGAGGGCAGCCAATAATCCTCTGGGCCGTGTCTATGACCCTCTGTGTCTATGACCCTCTGCAGAGCCCTCCTGTTTGCAGCCGAGCTCCCAGTGTACCACGCCGTGATGCAGTACGTGAGTACGTGAGTATTAAATGCAAAATGGTAGAAATGAGAAAACGTATTTTCGTTCACTGAAACTGAATTGCAAGAACTGAATTTGAAAATTATGAGATCTGAATGTGGAAGTAGAGTAGTTGCATTTTCAGTGAGAATCAAAGCTTCCCGTTCGTTTCAGTACAGTACAACAAGCACTTGCAGGAATGTGAAACATGTACAGTAATTCACCACAGGGAACATTTGTATCCCTCACTGTACCAATAAATTGTTTTCAAAAAAAATTCAAAATTGTTCCCACTTGTAACTTAGCTTCAGTTTGACAAAGAAATAAAACAAATGTAATGTTTACTGTAATGGATTTACTTATGTCTGGCCAACTAAAAAGTCCTTTTTAAGCAAGTTTATTTTCATACTAAATTGAAATGAAATGTGGCTGCAATGAAAATAGGAAAAAAAACATATTAACGAGTTTTTGTCCTTTTAGTTTTCTTACTTCATTTTGTTTTTTGGTTGTGTTGATAATCATCAATTATGTTGATAATCATTGATTATCAACAGAACCTTATTAACATTAACCAAAGTGGCGGGCCGTGCCTATCAGAACTGGGACTGGGCCAGAATCTGTATCTCCCTAAAAACCATCACAAACAAAAAATTCAAGATTCATTCCTGCAGCAGCACGCTGACACTGACATACTGGATCAAACCACAGGGTGGAGCCGTTGACTAACCAGTTACAACAAGACACACTGTAACACACACAGTCTATTGGTGCTTTCATACAGGCTTACATTGCAGGGTTAACACAGGTGTAGTTAATAACATTAATTATGGCCCTGTTCCATTTAGGTGGGCCAGAGCCCTGGGCTGCAGTCCAATAGTCCTTTTCTCTCAGGAAGGTTCCTAACGGAGTGAAATGACCTGGAAGTACCTCAGTAGCAGGTCTGGGTATCATCGGATAATCCGTTATTCCTTTTGTATTCAAGAACGAAAAAACGTTTTTTTATTTTTTCGTTTTAAACCAAAAACGAGAAAACGGCCGTTTTCTCGTTTTTGGTTTCTGAATCAAAAAACGCAAAACGGATCCAATCCGGGCCGTTTTTCGTTTTTGCGAATTCCTTTCATCATTATTCATTTTTAATTGAAGAACAGGAGTCACGTGGGTTTCTTCTTTTTTCGTTTTAAACCAAAAACGAAAAATGAAATCCCGTGGTGCTCTGTTTGTTTTTTGTTTACAAACGAAAAGTTAAAAAAACATCTAACAATCTAATTTTCGTTTCTTCAAGTTTCTTTCTGTTATTTTCTCTTTTGAATCGAAGAGCGGAGAACGGCAGCCACGTGACCCGGAAGTGAAGGCAAACATGTCAAAATAAAAGCCAAGAAGATAGTTTGGTCATTCTATAAAAGTGTAACATTATTTAAGCACAGGATCG
>CAKAKR010041307.1:9531-21612 GCA_916700685.1 Adelosebastes latens
AGAGAGAGAGAGAGAGAGAGAGAGAGAGAGAGAGAGAGAGAGAGAGATGCCATGCTGCAGTGCTGTAGCATCCAAACTGTCCTGGACAGCACAAAGCCCTACCTGCTGGCTCTACTGCATCCCACTACCACAACAAGCAATGAGCAGGGCATCAGGAAGCTATTCTATCATCATTCTCAGACCACAGAGACACACACTGACACTCTCAAAGTCATGATAAAAACGTAGAAGTTACATGGATGTACGGCACAAACACACACATACAAACAAATGGAGTGTTGATGGAGGGGAGATGAGCTGGTGAAAGGATGCAGGAGGAGGCTGAGTGTCGTACTCACAGCTCAGAGTAGAGGATGTGCAGGTTGCCCAAATTGTCAGTGTAGTTGGCCGGGCTGAGCCAGGGCAGGACCAGCAGCAACAGAGCCTTCATGGTCGCCTCTTCCTCCTCCTCTCTTTCCCTCCTCTCTGCACTGAAGCTCTCTCCTCTTCTACTCCCCCCTCCTCCCCCTCCTCCTCCTCCACCTCCAATTCTCCGAACCTGGCCGTGCTGACCCCCACCCCTCCTCCTCCTTCTCCTCCTCCTCCTCGCCTGCCTGCCTTCCTTCTGCCAGAGGCGCTCTCAGATCAGAATTAATCCTTCACTTCTTACCTCTTTCTTCCCCTCTGGTCCCTCTCTCTCTCTCTCTCTCTCTCTACCTCTATATCTGTGTGAGTTTCCTCCTCTGCCTCAGGCTGGCTGCTGCCTGGTCATCTCAGCTGCAGAGGCGAGCGGGCCAGTTGCCAGAGGTTGAAGACGGAGCGGCGGCGGCGGCGGAGGAAGAAGAAGAAGAAGAAGCAGGTGCAGAGCAGAAGTCCCGTTGTGGCACACAGGAGGAGGAGGAAGAGGAGAAAGTGCAAGAAGAAGAAGAAGAGGAAGGAGGACCCATGCAAAGGTGGCACATTTGGAATACAATTTGAGATGTGCAGCCCCTTAATCTGCTCTGGGCACTGGCTAGTTGTAAGAGGATTTGCGCTCGTGTGTGTGCATGTCTGCCTTCGTCGGTGTGTGTGTGTTTGCAGGCTGTGACTTATACTGCAGCAGAAACCACTGAGGGGGGAGATGGAGCAGACCAAACAACGACATTAGGGGGGGGTGGGGGAGGTACCTGGTGATGCTCTGATTGGCTCTGCCCTCTTCACACACGTACACACACTCTAACACACACACACACAACCTCTGCATTCACCTCCCCCCCCTGAACACACACATATGTTGGTCCATGACGGGGGGGAGGATGTAGAGGAGGAGGAGGAGGAGGGGAGGACATGTTGCCTCCGAGCCCTCACCCCCTCCTCCCCAACGATGGACTGCTCCCTGTGCAGCAGATTGGTCTGATCGCTAAAAAGAATCTGCCTACATGTGTGGAGAGAAAGAAATAAAAAGAGCATGACCAAAACACACCGGCAAATCAATACTCTCTGCAGTGATGGAGGCTTGTTATTCTGAGTGACAGGAAAGAGGAAGATGGGGGGGCAAGAAATAAGAAAGAACCGCTGTCCAAGTGCACATTTCATTCATTCAGTCCGTCATTCATTCATACAATCATTCAGTTTCAGAATATTTACAACAACACAGAGGGAAAGATAGAGTAGGATACACGATAACAAAGGTTAACCCCGTCTACAGGGATCAGCTGGGAACAGCTGGGAGGTGACGGGGGAGAGGTGTGTGATGATGGACTGTGTTACATGTTGATGGCAGTGACTGGTATTCACTTAAAGGTGCTGAATACAGAAGCAAGATGCATTTAAAGTAATGCTGTCAGTCGATTAGAATATTTAATCGCAATTAATCGCCCATTTTTTATCTGTTCAAAATGTACCTTAAAGGGAGATTTGTCAAGTATTTAATACTCTTATCAACATGGGAGTGGACAAATATGCTGCTTTATGCAAATGTATGTATATATTTATTATTGTAAATCAATTAACAACACAAACCAATGACAGATATTGTCCAGAAACCCTCACAGGTACTGCATTTACCATAAAACAATATGCTCAAATCATAACATGTCAAACTGCAGCCCAACAGGCAACAACAGCTGTCAGTGTGTCAGTGTGCTGACTTGACTATGACTTGCCCCCAAACTGCATGTGATTATCATAAAGTGGGCATGTCTGTAAAGGGGAGACTTGTGGGTACCCATAGAACTCATTTACATTCACATATCTGGAGGTCAGAGGTCAAGGGACCCCTTTGAAAATGGCCATGCCAGTTTTTCCTCGCCAAAATTTAGCGTAAATTTGGAGCGTTATTTAACCTCCTTTTCGACAAACTAGTATGACATGATTGGTACCGATGGATTCATCAGGTTTTTCTAGTTTCATATGATGCCAGTATCTTCACTCTAGCTTTAAAACTGAGCTTCTACAACCTAAAAATCGCAAGTTGCCTTAATGAGTTAAAGAAATTTGTGCCGTTAAAACGAATTTGCATGAACAAGTTATTATCGCGTTAACTTTAACAGCCCTAATTTAAAAGGTAACTTTGGTATTTTTCAACCTGGACCCCTGTTTTCCCATGTTTTAGTGTCTAATGGGAATAACAATGTCTGAAATTGGTCCAGTATTGAGGAAGAGTGCTGCAGCTGCTCACAGGCTGCAATATGGAGCTATTGTGGTGCAAGCTGGCACCGTCATTTACGTCACCTAAAAAGTGCTTGTTTTTGCCATGACAGGCTCTGATTAGGGCTGGGCAATATGACAATATATATAACGTCAAAACGATATAAAAATGTTTATCGTATATATTTTTCTATATTGTTTCTACTGCGATATAGACTAGGCCTATATTTATCTCTTTTTTCTCTATAATTTCATTTAAAACTGTTATGTTCATTTTGCACTCAAGTTCTTCAAATGAGAAAATACTTTAATTGTGGTTACTTCATATAGAAATGTTTATTGAATTACCAGAAAACATGCTATATTGTCATACAGTATAAATGTATTGTTATCGAGATATGAAATGACCTCTATCAGGATAGAAGAGTTTGTCCATATCTTCGAGCCCTAGCTGTGATTGTTATTATAAGTGTCTGACAACATTATGGAAAAGAGTCTCGCTCAAGGAGAAGTCTCGTTCTGAAATCTGGCGAGGTGACGTGTTGCCGGAAGACAACGGTGGAATAGTGGAATACATCCATGGTGGAAACGCGAGTGTTTGTTGTGTTGGAGTACAGAAAGCGTAGCTTAGTGTTATCTAAAAGATTCTCACTTCTGTCCACAATGTGGACGAGCTTTTTGAATTAGTATTTATTTGAGTCAGAGTATTCGGATGTTCAGATTTCACGAGACTTCTCCTTGAGCGGGACTTGGACACAATAACGAACCGACCGGATCAAGAGAAAGGTGAGAAAAAGGTTTTATTTCTCTGTAGGGTCCTTTCCAGGATGTTGTCAGACACTTATAATAACAATCTGAGCCTGTCAGTGGCAGAAACAAGCACTTTTAGTGGATGTAACGTTACACTGACGCTGCTCACTGCCCTCACAGCTCCGTTACAGCATTCTCCCTCAATACTTGACCAGTTTCAGAAATTGTTGTCACTATTAGTCACTTAGACACAAAAATATGGGAAAATAGGGTAGTTATAGGTTTGTATAAGGCAGTTTGAGGTGTGTACTGTGTCTCTTTCCTCTATCATCTCTTCATGTTTCTTACATCTCTCTGTCTTGTCCTGTAATAAACAGAAATCAGGAGGGAGAGATGGTGGCATAAAGAACTTTGAATGTGAAATATTGCAGCTAATCTATTTTAATTCCATCCTGTCAGATCTCACCCTCGATCCTTTTCCAGTGATTTATTTAGCTATTTTATTCTAAGTAGAGTCACGTCAGTTTTACTCAGCATCACATCATCATACTACTTTTCCTGACTGATCTTCATCTTCTCCTCTCCCTCTCTTTCCTTTCCTTGTTTTCTCTCTTTCGTACCTTTTTTTCACTGTTATCCGATTTTCATAGCGCTCAGCTGTCTGCTACCCTCGAGAAAGACACTTAACTGGTGTAAATACCCCGTCTGAATGAATATTTCATGGATGGAGGTGGTGTGGTTGCAGGCTGAGTTTGTCTGTGTGTGTGTGTTAATGCATGCGTGCGTGCATACTGAGGCATAAGTTATCCTGCGGTATTTGAACAGAGCGCACACAGCAACAAGACCACAGGGCACGCAGGAAATGGAAATGTAATTGGATTGTGACAGGATGCAGTTTGTGAACAGAAACCAGTCTGCCCCCACAGGACTCGTTTCATACACTCACAAAAACACCATCATAACAAATACACACACACATACACACATTTACACGTACTCTCCCCCCATTATTGCATTTGATTTCCCACTCACAGCAGCCAAATCCTCGTACCGATGTGAAGTCAAAGTATTGCAAAGATGTAGTATATTTTGGGGCTTGGCTTTTTGCCTTACAAAGACAATCTAGCAGCTTGTTATAAGTACAAACCATGGGACCTACCTGAGTATACATTAATGTTATATTGAGTAAAGAAGAGGAGGCCGCTGATGGTATTCCTTGTGTACATAACCCTAATGGTCCACTTTCACAGCAAATAAGAGCAGCGTTGCCACAGAAATGTTAAACTATCGTACCAGAGGCTTAAAATTATTGTATTTTGGGGGAAATTATCAAGTCATAACCACGAGAACAAATAGGCGTAAATGTTTAATTTTACAAGCAAGCTGACGTAGCTATGATGATGTGTCCATAAGTCTGACAATCTTTGTAACAACCTACTAGGGATGTCCCGATACCAGAAATCTAGTAGTCGATACCAATACCAGTGAATTTCCACGATTCTCGATACCCAATTTGATACCACGGTAAAAAAAAAAATGAAAATGATGAGACTTTATTCCTCAGGTAGAGAACAATGACTGTAAGAAAACAGCAGAGGCTGTACACGCACACACGCACTCTCTCTATATATATCCTCAGATTGCAAGCAGTAGTCCGAATGACAGTAGTCTGAATGAGAGAGGCATCCGCCGATACGTTACACGGAAACACACCGTGTTAATAACAAGCCGACCACCTCACGATACCGCCAGCTGGGAGCTGTGATCTGTTTTTAAAGTCACACGTTGGCGGAGGTCTGCGCTCTCCGAGTGCCATTCTAGTTTTAAGTCTGTTACTTCTCCATTTTATGTGAAATTTCTGATGTTGTTTTTAACTTTTTGCTGTTTTGTTTTTACGTCTGTTATATGTGGGTTTTTTTAAAGATGTTTTTGGGGCGGGGGTTGCTTTTATTTGATAGAGATAGTGAGTCATGAAAGGGGAAGAGAGAGAGAGAGAGGACAACATGCTGCAAATTGCCACGGGTCGGATTCAAACCCGGGTCTCTGCAGTGAGGACTCAGCCTTGGTACATGGGGCACCTGCTCTACAAGGTGAGCTACCGGGGTGCCTCCTGTTATTTGTGCCTTATGTGAAACTTTTATGCGGCCGTCTTAGCCAGGACTCCCTTGGAAAAGAGATTTATATCTAAATGGGAGCATTCTGGTAAAATGAAGGTAACATAAAAAAAATTAAATAAACTCCCTGTGCTGTAACCTGCCCCTTATAAATGTGTCTTGTTAAATGTCAGATCTCTTTCCAATAAGTCCTTTATTTGCCATCATTTTATATCGTCTAATAGCATTTGCTTTTTTTATGGCTATGGCTATAAGACGAGGACGGTGTGTCGTTGTTGCTCCATCGTTGTAGGGGATGTGAACGAAAACCCATCCAACATGCTAACGCACATTCGACGGCATCACTCAGATCACGGGGACGAGGAAAAAACGACTCGTATTTTGCGTTTTCAGTTTCATAGCCTAAGAGACGCTTTTCAGTTTTATAGCCTATTATGACCTGTTGCCTTCTGGCAAAGTGTTTGTTCTGCGGTTGTTCTGAAATGTTCCTTATTTTAAAAATGAAAAAAGTTACAAGGGAGCCTAATTTCTTTCTTTCTCTCTCAGTCTCAAACATACAGACACACATGCACAACAGCAAGGTCACATACAAAAGTAACTGCCACATTTAAACATCCAGAATTACAGTAATTGCCAGGAATACTCATTTGTTTTCCAAACATTCACACAAGCTTTGAAGGTTTCCTCTGTGGGCTTTGAAAGTGTACTTGTAAACAAGTATTTCCACAAAAAAAAACGAGGAAGAAGAAAAAAGAAAGCCCATCCTGCTCAAGGCAGAACATCAGTAAAACACACACACAGAGCTCTGGGTAAATTAATTTGACTAACACAAAAAAATATGAGAGCGAGAGACATTCAGAGCAGAGAAAAACCTGTTTTAAGCAGCACATGTAGCGACACGTAACTGGCGAAAAAGAAGAAAATACCTGAGTGGGTGGGGATTGGCCCGTTCAAGCCCTTACAGGTCAAAGTTACAACGCCGACGAGCGATACTGACGATCAGAGATTCAGTTCCTGATTGCTCTGGTTGTGTCCAGAATGACAATCTCTCTAACCAAAGGCCAATAAAAAGGTCATGAATGATTCCATGAGTATGAAATCAGCTCTGACCAGATGGCGAGGCTGTCTCAGTCATTACAACTCCTGACCCGCTGCCAGATTCTGGGGTGCGAGCGCTGACATCATCACGGGCACCAAAATACCCACAGAGAGATATGAGCAGGGACGAATGGTGTTGTTTACATAAATCATTGGGCTTGAAATGCATCTCTACCTCTAGATACAGAAGGGATTTAGAGATTTATTCTTATTGACCTTTTCGGCTTTATTCTTATGATACCCGTTTTGAACTTCCATCATATTGAAAATAGAAATATCTCTCTCAACCAGCAAGCAGCTCACCGTACACATCTTGAGAATCAAACAAAATTAGAGTTGTTCCAATACAGATATCAGTAACGCCTCCGATACAGCCTAAAAGTACGTGAGTCTATGCACGGATCCGATACCACATTATCATATCATTTATCAGCTTATTTACACCACATAGGAACAACAACAACACTTGTCACTCGCTACCCGATCCGTACATCCATCCATACCTAACCAAGCCTTACCCATATCCACATTTTGTAAGTGCATGCGATTCTAAAATGCTTTCTACTGCTGAAACTGTGACATGATATTTTGTATAGAGATGTTCCGCTACCATTTTTGTTTTTTACCATGGTATCGAGAATTGTGGAATTTCACTGGTATTGGTATCGACCACTAAATTTCTGGTATCATGACATCCCTACAAATACTAGGCCAACAATAAAAAACAGCTTTATCAAACAAATACTGTTTAGTTACAATCACTGGACCAGAGTAGAATAAGTGAGCAGAATAGAAATGTTGAAGTGGGTGTTTCAATATCTTTTCCACATCCTCGCACACAATGTGTAGCGTCGTCCCTCCGGCCGTGGCCTCTCACCTCCACAGATAACACCTTCTAACTACGGCAGAGCAGCTGAATCCTTCTGGGAGTCGGCCTCAGAGCTCCACACCTCATTATGACACTCACACGACATGAAGGAAAAGACTGGGAAGCAATGTGGAGGAGAAAAGAGAGAGAGGGGGAAGGAAGCAGAAACAGAGGAAATGGGTGTATGTGGGTGGTGGGAAATAAGACGGAGAGAAGGGGCAGAAAGATTCTTTAGAGTTTATAGAGTTTTATAAAGTGCAAATGAATAGGAAACACTCTGCTGCTGGTGTGTGGTGAGATGCACTAATTATCCCAGAGGCCTTTGGGCTAGGGGAGTGTTAATGAGCATTAATGAAAACAGATCCACACCGAGAGAAACCAAAGTCCTGTCTTTTAATGATATATAAACAGAGGAGCTGGGCCTAGTTTAGATGAAAGCCTGGTTGGAGTCACCCTTTGGGACTGGAGCTGTGGGTTAATGACGGTGGGCAACCTAGAGTGTGCTTTTACTGCAGGTCATTGTAGTTTTTACCAGATAGCGAGGGTAAATAGGAGTAAAAACAGAAGCTCAAGTACTTGCTTACTTGTTTAATAAGATGATTATATCAGAAAATACAGTTAAAAGCCTGCAAATGCTGCGAGGTAGAGACTGCTAAACTGTGCTTCTTCCATCCTACCTGCTCTTGATGTGGTCCTCCAGGTCGCCACGGGCCAGCATTTCAGTACAGTGGTCGGTGAAGGGACACGCCACGGTCAGCTTGTCCAGCAGCTTGTGCACCAGCAGGCTGGGCTTCCTGCAGCTCTGCAGCATGAGCGGTGCGCGGCACACGGGGCAGAAGTCGCTCTCCAGCAGGAAGCTGGTGAGGCACTCCTGGCAGTAGGTGTGTCCGCAGGGCGTGTCCAGCGGCCGGATGAGCGCCTGCAGACAGATGTGACAGACGAGGTCGTCGTCCACCTCGTCTTTGTAGAGGTACTCGTGGTTCTCCTCCAGCTGGTGGCTGTGGCCGCATGAGGCGCACAGGTCAGGAGGCGGAGACAACAGTCCATAGTCTGAGGGGGAGAGGGGCGGAGCCGATGCTCCAGCCATCGCCGTGGCACCTTCGGGCTGTATGCTCTCCTCCTGGATACTCATCTGGACTCGGGACGTCTTCTTAGATCCGATGAGGAGGTCATTAGCAGCTGAGATCTGTCGGGAACTATGTGAGGAAGAGGAATATAGTGTAAGAGAGGCAGCAGTGGAGGAAGAACTCACATCCTTTAATTAAGTAAAAGTATCTATAGACCCTTTTTGTGTCGACGTCATGATTACGTCTCGGTGTTAGCTGGAGGCAAAACAAAGGAAAGACTGGAGGCTAACACCAGCAGTGGGCTAAAGTTACACATCTAAGATGTCATCTTGCTGTGTTGTTGGGTGCCAGAATCCAGATATCACATACATTTGAGATGACAAACTGTGACTCAAGGCTCTAGCAAGCTACAATATCGGAGAAACGTTTCAGAGATGGAGAGTATAACCGTAGCCAACGGGTCACGGCTGCGGAGTGAGTGACAGTACATATTGAATTGTAGACTTTATTTATTTATGCCAAAGTATTTTCACTTTTGGCACTGATCTACTGTGCACATGAAACCTTTTTCAAAATCTTTGCGATTAATCGGACTTCTGCAGAAGTCCAGGTCAGTCCTCTCAGACTCATGTTAACCTGTCGTTTACCTGTGACCATCTCAACTAATGCCCACACAGGCAGCCTGAGTTTTGGTTCGCTTGGAAACGGTCAGAGACCACCTCTCGTGATCAGTCTCGGACCGGTTGTTTTGGTCCGCACCAGAGTGCGATTACTGATTTCACAACTGCCCAAATGAACCGCACCAGAGTTTGATTAACCCAGATTAAATGAAAGCGCCCATAGACATCGGAAACTGGACCCCAAATCGATTTTTCTAACAGGGCACAGGTCAAAAAGGTTGGGAGCCACTGTTTTAATATAGGAATGCACCGATACCGATACCAGTATCGTGCCTAGCCCTGATACCGATACCAGTATCGGGTCCGATACTGTGCTCATGTACTCATACTCGCAAAACGGCACCGATACCACTTTACGGCAGTGTGACGTTAACCTCTCGTCACCATCTTTCGGGTCCTCGCGCTCCACCTCCACGACTGTGCGGGCGAGACGGGTCGGTGGTGCGCCCCGACCCCGCTGGGCCGGGATCCCACCTCAGCTGGTGCACGCCGGCCCTCACTTTCATTGCGCCACAGGGTTTTGCTTGCACTCTCTGACTCGCGCGTGCATTAGACTCCTCGGTCTGTGCAAGACGGGACGGGTGGGTTGCAGACATCGCCGCAGAACCCTGGCGCCTTTTATGTGGGCCGAGCCCCGCCCTGGCGGCACGACGCGGTTGGGGCACACTGAGGACAGTCCGCCCCGGTCAACAGTCACACCGGGAGCAGGGGGCCCCGTTCCTCCCCGGAGGGGAGAGAGGGCGCAGCGAGCTTTGTCCACAGTGTGGCGAGGTCCGGGCGGGGAGCGCTGTAAAGCTGCGGCCGTGAGCCACCTTCGCCCCGAGCCTTTCCAAGCCGACCTAGAGCCGGTCGTGGCGCACCGCCTCGTATGCGGGACTCCCCAGCCTGCTGTGTGTCGCTCACACCCTCCAGCTGGCTGTTAACGAGGGTCTTTTGGCGAAGAGAAGTACTCGTATCGGTACTCGGTATCGGCGAGTACCCAAATGTAAGTACTTCTACTCGGTCTGTAAAAAAGTGGTATCGGTGCGTACCTAATTTAATGTATAAAAAAGTAGTACAGTAGAAGTATAAAGTAGCATCAAATAGAAGTAAAGCACAAGTACCTCAAAATTATACTTATGTACAGTACTTGAGTAAATGTTCTTTCCACCGCTGAACAAAGGGAGACAGCAGCCACAGTTATCATGTCAAGTAAACCGTGTGTGAAAATATTCATAAGCTGTGCTGCCGGAGCTTCTCCTCCACACACACACACACACACACACACGAACAACAGCAGCTCGTGATGTGTGCAGCGGCCCTGCACACAACTTTTTTTTTCTTCTTTTCATTTCCTCCGCTGGCACAGAGAGAGAAGTGATATCGAACTACTGAGATTTCTCCTCTGGATGCAGGGACATCAATATTACTCCTCTCAGCAGCAAGTGGAGTGACAGATAGACACAGATAAAGTCTCTGGCTCTCGCTCGCTCGCTGCGCCGCATGACAAACACATGTCGCTGCTGCTGCTGCTGCATGTGACATGATTTCACAATGTTGTCTTTTTTGCAGGTTTACATTGTGCTCGACGCTGCGATCGTTGCCAGCGTACACGTCATAGCGACAACAGGCAGCACATGGACACGAGCAGATGGGCTCAGTCAGACACACGTCACCTTGGCAACAGCCATCTTGTTGGCGCTCCACAAGCTTTGTTTCTGGACCCACTGGTGGGTCTTGGCTGCTTATCGAGACACCAGATCATGATTTAAAAAAATAAACAAACAGGAACAAAAAATATAATCCAAGTCCTGTTTTAATTGGATGCGTTCCCATGCTCTAAATAAAATCAATACACTTTGATGTGCATCCCAATATGCTAATGTAGACAAATATGTGCACGTACAAGTACATGCAAATCTACCAGCGAGTTGTCAAAACAAACAGGCCGTCCTCGTTTCTTTTTTACATAAGCAGCACGAGGACGGCGCCCAGCGAGATGTGACGGAGCCGATATGAGCTCGGTGTCCTCGGTGCGTCTGGGAGGGGACGGCTAATAAGAAGAGGCTGAGCAGCCTTAACAAAGATGAACTTTCCCCACTGAGAGCTCGCGGTAACATGGCTGATTCATCACAGACGGTGGCACCTGCTGCGTCTGAGGCCCGGCCTGATCTACGGAGCATGGCACTTTCATCACTACACACAGACAGAGAACAGATAGAGAGAGAGAGAGGGAGAAAAAATATCTGCCAGCAGGAACAGAAAATGAAAAAAAAAAAAAAGTGATTCAAAGTTAAAAAAAATGAAAAATGAAGGTGGTTTGATATTCTCTTCTATTCCTGATCTGAACAGGATAACATAATCTCCTTTAAGTTTGTTCTCTCCCGGGGAACTTTGGTGTTAAAAGAGAAAATATAACTACAAACTAACAGAAAGAATATAGCAAAGGGATTATTCTAAGTAGAACTGTCAATGTTAACTCAAATTTGTTTTAACGCCACTAATTTCTTCAAGACATTAACAGAACTTGTGATTTTTAGGTTGTAGCGGGCTCAGTTTTAAAGCTAGAGTAAAGATACTGGCATCATATAAAACTAGAAAACCTAATGAATCTATCGGTACCAACCATGAACCACCTACATTTTGGCAAGAAAAAACTGTCATGGCCATTTTCAAAGGGGTCCCTTGACCTCTGACCTCCAGATATGTGAATGTAAATGGGTTCTCTGGGTACCCACGAGTCTCCCCTTTACAGACATGCCCACTTTATGATAATCACATGCAGTTTGGGGCAAGTCATAGTCAAGTCAGCAAACTGACACACTGACAGCCGTTGTTGTCTGTTGGGCTGCAGTTTGCCATGTTATGATTTGAGCATATTGTTTTATGCTAAATGCAGTACCTGTGAGGGTTTCTGG
>CAKAKR010041318.1:0-23199 GCA_916700685.1 Adelosebastes latens
GTTGTTACAATGCTAATTGGCATTGTATTTTACATGGTTGGAAAGCCTGTTTATTTACCTTCACAATGATGTCCAACTTGTAAGGATGATGCATTTGTGGGATGAGCAGCAGAACTGATTATGTGGGGAGCGCCCAAGAAAAATTTGCCAAAATGCTCTGTCAATGGTAAACAGTGTATTCTCATAAGGCTACCAGGAAGCCTGCAATGACTGCCCTTCACCGTCAGGCCCGTTTGCGCTGGTGTCGACAACACAGACAATGGAACCTGAACATGTGGGGGAATGTCAAGTTCAGTGATGAGTCCAGGTTCTGTCTGCCAAAGTTGGATGGCAGGGTCAAAGTATGGAGACAACACGGAGAACGCTATGCTGATTGTTGCACTGATGGAGTAAGAGCTTTTGGTTGGGGCAGTGTCATGGTGTGGGGCGGCATCTCCCTCACTGGCAAAACAAGGCTTGTCATCATTGAAGGCCATCTCAATGCAGTGAGATATCGGGATGAGATTCTGCAGCCAGTGGCGATCCCATATCTCCACAATCTGGGACCTAACTTCATCCTCCAAGATGACAACGCTCGCCCCCACAGAGCCAGGGTTATCAGAGACTACCTCCACAATGTGGGAGTAGAGAGAATGGAACGGCCTGCCAAGAGTCCAGACCTCAACCCAATTGAACACTTGTGGGATCAGCTTGAGCGTGCTGTACGTGTTAGAGTGACCAACACAACCACGCTGGCTGACCTGCAACGAATCCTGGTTGAGGAGTGGAACGACATCCCACAGCAACGTGTGACCAGGTTGTTGACCAGCGTGAGGAGGAGGTGCCAGGATGTTGTGGCTGCGTATGGATCTTCCACCGCTACTGAGGCTCCTGACGGTGTATTAAATGAATAAAGTGTAAAATAGCCAATATGTCTTGTTTGTTCCTTGTTACTGATAGAGAGTTCAATCATCCAATCCACCAAACAACTCAAAACAAGAGTCAATACCAACAGGAGAATACACTGTTTACCATTTGCAGAGCATTTTGGCAAATTTTACTTGTGCACTACCCACATAATCAGCTGTGCTGCTCATCCCACAAATGCATGATCCTTACAAGTTGGACATCATTGTGAAGGTAAATAAACAGGCTTTCCAAAGATGTAAAATACAATTCCAATTAGCTTTGTAACAACAGAGAAATAATCCACCAAACACAGAACTTTTTTTCCCCAGTTTATATATATAATGTCTAAAAGGGAAGTTAACGGAGCTGCTGGCTGGTGTCACCTTTTATTCAGTCCCAGCATGTGAATCACAGCTTTACACTAACAGATGTTGTCTCACTGACCACTCATGGCTTTTTCTAGCTTTCTAGCTTTTTAGTAGGTTTCCACAACAGCATCAACTACTGATAATAGTGGTAGCGGTATGATAAAATGTTAAATATATGGTTAAAAACACTGAAATATAGCCGAGTGTAACGTTAAAGCTGTGATGACTGCTGAGCTGTCAGTGTACTCACACTTTGTATGGCAGCCGGGGGTCCGACGTCAGGGTGATTTTAAACGTTACTTTAGACCTAAAGTAGAGGACAAACAGAGCGTTATTAGCACCGACATGTTGTCTAATGAATATGACATGTATTCAGGGATGAAAATACACAAGAATGGGTAAAAAACTCACATCTTTTAGACGAGGCGACTCCGTTGAGCGATCTGTTTATACACACACCCGGAAGACCGAAGGACCCTTACATACACGTCATCTATTTGGTTCTACTTTTGACACATTTCTGTGTTTGTTTAGTCTTTTTATGAGTATCTCAGTATCTTTTTTAAAACGAGGAACATTTGCAATAAAATCCGTGTATTATTATCAAAAATTGAAGGTATTATTTGTGCTATTATCAGTCAGGCGTTTATACGAAACACCTAACGTTTACCGTAAATGACAACAGAAGGCGCACACATCCAGGAGGCGCACTGACATTTTCTTGGGCGTGTGTTCTAATGGAGATTGATACATGGCACCTCTCTCAGGTAAACCTAAAGTAACACTTTTTATCTTTTCCTAAATGAAGAGATGCTTAAATATTTTACACGGTGTGCATTCCTACAAACTGCATGTACTGTCTGTACACTGATGTGGGAAAATCTGCTTGAAGAGATTTGAAACTTGCTGGAGACAGGCCAAGTACACAAGGATTTGTATCTTGTATCAGGAGAGACTTCAAAGATTTAATCCAAAGTATACTGGAGCACACGGATTTAAGGCAACAAACTTTATTAGAGGACTAGTGCGTCTTCATCAGAGTCAAACAGTACAGAGACTCACAATCTCTTAAAGGGGACATATTATAAAAAAGTGAGATTTTCATGTTTCTTTATTATAAAGCAGGCTTAAGTCCTATATAAATACTGTGAAGTATCGATACGCTTAATCCACAGGGAAATACACACAGCCCGTATTCAGAAACTCTACATTTGAAACAAGCTGTCAGGATTTCTGTTCATTTGTGATGTCACAAATATACAATATTTAGACCCTTTACGCAGTTTTAAACATAAACATTCTAAATGTGTCCCAGTTTATTCCTGGTTGCAGTGTATGTGAATGTCATCAACTGACAGGAAGTACACATGGACCAAAGCTGTTACTTAGCAACGCAATCCTGTTGCAATTCCGTTGCAATTCCGTCAAAATGCGCTAAAACGGAGCATTTAAGACAGAGGGTAAATACAGGCATATTCAGGCCAACAGTATGAGGAAAATAAAGTTTTTTTTGAACATTACAGCATGTAAACATGTTCTAGTAGAAACACAAAATACAAGTATGAACCTGAAAATGAGCATAATATGGGACCTTTAAATAACCTCCCCTAACTGGGAACTAATTCAGCACAGGATGGAAAAATAGGGAGGGAACAATAAGATGCATGTAGGCAGGGTTCACAGTTATATAATAATAAAAAGAGAAAATGAAAAGTAAATATATAATTAGCTATTTATGACATTACATCAGTAACCACGTCCATTCAAATGTATCACCAAATATTAGTAAGAATAATCAAGATTTAATAAGATTCAATGATTTATTCCCATGTCAATGAAACTGATTGCATTTTTCTTGGTCGTGGGTAGCTAAAAACAAATACAACAAATACACATCAACAATACAATACAAATGCACATCAGCATAGACATATCAAACATACTCTAGGAAGATCAATACAATAAACATGAAAGCATAAACATGACAATATTCTTACAGAGTAAATTAAAACACAAGTGTCTGGTGCATTAAGAGACCCACTAGGGGACACAATTTAAGTTATAATAGCAATAAATACGTTAATAAATGTGCCCTCTCTCCCGGTTTATGATAGGAGTTCCGTATTAGGGGAGTGTTATTTAAGATATTTAGATATTATATTGTTTTGATGCAAGTATTTATTATTCTTATATTACTATATATACTTATATTTTTGATACATTTAAATGGACATGGTTACTGATGTAATGTCATAAATTACTATTTATATATACTTTGCTCTTTTTATTGTTATATAATTGTGAAACCTGTCTACATGCAGCTTATTGTCCCTAAGGGAATGTGAGGCTTTGTGCTGTTTGACTCTGATGAAGACGCACTTGACGTTAGTCATCTCAAAATGTTTGTTGTCTTAAATCTGTGTGCTCCAGTATACTTTGACCAAATCTCTGAAGTCTCTCCCGATATAATGTGAATGTGTGTGACAAAATTATGCAGTTGCTGCATGGTAATGTAACTGAACGGGCATATTATTTCTCTAAGTTTTCCAAAATATAGTAGTGTATTCATGTGCCAGAGTGTAGATTCTTTTCACAGCTTTGTAGGCTAAATGAAATAAGTTAGGAACTTTTTTCAGAGTGTACATTTTGATATCGTTTTTATTGCAGGTTTGGTTTTCTGAGAATATTCAGTAGATAACGTATGCACTGCTGTCTGGCAGCTAGATGTCAGTCCTGGATGTCCGACCCTGCAAGCAGCACAAGAATGCACCTGGACTTTTAAATCAGTCTGCGCTTTCAGCTGCATAACAATAATGTAACTTTGACTAAAATGTCAATCATTGTGTTTAGGTTACTGAGATGGTAAGGCAGGCTATACATGTACAGGATTTGCAGCAAATTAGTTAAAACACAAAACATTGTCTTTTATGATTATTTCATACAGAAATTAATGCAGCATAATACAAACGTATGTCATGTTTATGGTTATTCGGACAGCGTGTGTAACAAGGCAAACAAGAATTTAGAGCCAAGTGTTTGAACCTGGTTAATACTGAACTAATCACACTCAAAAACCAGTGCCAAATGATTTAATTATGGCTGGATTGTCGGGCCACAGTGGCAGCATTTCTAAGCGGTGTCATTTTCAGAGGCACCATTTTCATCAAAGTGTGAAAATCCTGAGTATCACTCAGTAGCCACGTCAAGCTGTTCGCTGCTCTCATCAATCCAAACAGAAAGCAGGAAGCAGACGTGTTCAGTGATATTCTGGCTTTGAATGATTACACATCTGAATAGTGATGGATGGTCCTGCAGACTGTACAGATATCTCTTCAAGTCTGATTGTGCTGGTCCATTCAGAATGAAATTGTCCTGGGGAGGTTATTAGCTAAAGTCTCATCAATTAGGCCTACAAGAGCAAATCAAGCCAGTCGGCAGAAAAAATGTTGGCATTAGACGTTTCCGCAAACCACGGATACGTTGAATGCCGATGTTTCGGAACCAAAAATACGTTTCATATCAGCCTCGTATAACGCTTGCAGAAATGCAATGCCACGTGGTTAACGTTGTGAAACGATTGGTTAGGCTTAGGCAACAAAACTACTTGGTTAAGGTTGGAAAAAAGATCATGGTTTGTGTTTAAATAATAATGTAACAATGTAACGTAACAACCGTAAGAACGCAACAAAACCACTAAAGTTAGGTTTAGGAAAGAAATACATGGTTGTGATTAAAACTACTACGTTTGTACAGTGAAAATGACACTGAACGTTGTGAACACGGTAGGGATGTCACGAGAACCGATACTTCGGTACCAAGTCGATGCCAAAATTTTAAAAACGTGACGGTACTCTTTTTCTACAGTACCGAAGGTACTGTACGATGCCTGTAATGGTCATTGGTAGTGATGTGACAGTGAGGAAAATGTTCCCACCGGTTAATAAACTTGTGACAACACCGGTGTTACCAATTACACCGCACATTTTACATGAAAAGATGACGGTCAACATGTGCAGCGCGCTGACTCTGATCTTTACCGTCTGGTGGCGATGTGTCTGGCCTCTCCGGTAGCACTTTTGCTGCGGGGCTCCGCTGCGGGGGTCTACCTGGCGCCGCTGCTCCGTGCACACCGGTTGTGACGGCTCCATCCACCTTGCGGCGATTACCTCATTAATGTTATGGTTCCCTTATAGCACTGGGATTAAACGTGAAATATTGCCAAATAGGTGCGTTTGCTTTTCGCTTCGACAATAAATCCTCTGCCTCCTACTCATGCTACTCTGAGCTGACGGACCAGATGCATTCACGGTCAGTATGTAGTGTCCGTCGTCTGACTATCGATTGATAACATGCCGCTGATACGCCAAAATGAACAAAATTGGTCAAATCTTTTTATTTATTACTTAAAGGTTACATGCCTCTGTTTTTAATGTTCAAATGTTTTTAATAAAATAAAAGAGTACATGTTGAATTACATGGGATTTATTGTTGTTGTTGGGTTCTTTTTTTATCGTTGTATCGAATTGGTATCGAGAATCGTGGAAATTCACTGGTATTGGTATCGACTACTAGATTTCTGGTATCGTGACATCCCTAGAACACAGATGAAAGCCTTGTGTTTGTTGGACACATCCACCTCCCCTCCCGCCCGCCCGGTGTGTGTCGTTTCGCTATTTAAACTACATCACTTGCTCTAACCAAATGCAAAAATGTTGACATTCAATATATCTCTGGTTCACAGAAACGTCCAATACCAACATTTTTTCCGGGTGACTGAGCTGGGCAAATATGTGTGTGATGTCCACTTTTCTGCTCTGACTCATATGGAATGAGTATTTAAGAAACACATACTGTATATGTGTATTATTGCTGAACTATTTGGTTTAAGGAGAGGATGGCGAGGACTCTGGAAAAGACACTGAATGAACATCAGAAACAGAAAACCTCAACTGTCTGTGAAGAACAAAATCGGCCACAGCATCGACGGCGAGGAGGTCAAAGGTCATCGAACGGAATGGCCAGAGAAGGATCAAGGAAGCTGCTGTGAGACCGTGAGCTGCACTTGAAACCTCTGAAAGCTAGTAAGTGGGCTGTTTAGCTTTGATTCGTATTATGAAATTTGCTAATTACATCTACAAAACATATGACAAATCACACATACATATTTAAATGTAGAATATAAGTCCATGTTGCAGAGATACTACCCATGTGAGTTCAACTCTGTGCCACCAACAGAGAGAGAGAGAGACAGTGAGGATGATGCAGTGTAGGCAGTGGAATGACAGCCGGTTAAAGAGAATTGGAGCAGACTTATTATGATGACTCAGAGTTACAGTGCAGACACCTCTGGGATTTCAGTGGTGGGTCTTCCCCAGAAAGAAGTACAAATGCAGAGGAAGATGTGGCGCTGGAAAAAGAACAAAGGGAGACAACTTTTACGGTAGCAAATGAAAAAAGGGACGAGGAGGGCTGTGGCATAATGAGAAAATATATCTTGTAGAATCTTGTTTGCAAGTAAAATATTTTTATAGACAACATTTAGGTCTAGACGTTGAATATAAAGCAGACAAGATCCTTTACAATTGGCATGAAAATAGTGACTTAATTCAGCATATTCAGGACACAATAGACATTTTAATGAAGCAGTCAGATTGAAGTTTCTTGGCTGATCTTATTCTCGTTGATCATAGAGAGGATTACATAATCAGGGAGAGGTTCAGATTTTTCAGACTGTCTGAATCCGTCATTGTGGTAAAGAAGAAATGTTTGCTTTGAAGCAGAAAGGCTAGACAAAAAGTATGACAGTTGTCCATCATCCTCTTTGAAGAGTCCGTTCAAAATGCAAAATACACTGACTGCATTCAGCGTATTGAGCAGCTTCCACTGAAAGAGCTTATTAACATACCAAAAGCAGGTCTCGTGGGTAGAGAGAGAAAAATTACAATTACCTGCAGAAGTATAATCAATGCTAATACTGCTGCGAGTGTGTGCACACACGCACAACAAACAGGCATGCACAGATGCAGCAGGTGTATAGTACATGTATAATACATGTGGCTGTGTTTGCATGTCTTTTTACTGTCTGAAAGGTCACGGATGATGAACCATGTGTATTATTTCTCACTGGATCAACAGAAATATTGACATAATCGAATACTCTCACCCTCAGGGAAAGAATGCAGGCGTCATGGTGACCCAGTAAGAAAAAACAAAGCATCGTGGGTAAGTAAAATGAACTACTGTTGGAGAAGTCTTTGACTTACAAACACATATCACTCTATATTTATATGTAGGACATTCTGCTACTACAAATACCCCCTCAGTAATCCCTCTGAGTTCCAACTTGTTAGATTTATGTGTGCCACTTTTTGATTCAGCGGTTTTCTGTTTCTTGGCCACACAATATCAGCCAGCATTGCTCATGTAGATAGCTTTTAAAGCTGTGCAGTTGACCTGAGAGAGATATATTCAAGATACAATGTAGATATCTGAAAGCCTAAACTTTTATTTCCTGTCATTCATTTCCTGACCTCACCTCTTTCCCCACCGACGACGGCAGGCTCGATAAGCCGCATATTGCCGGCTTGTATTGGTTAATAATAGACATTTTGGTTCCTCGATTTCCCTTCAGTTAAAATATAGACCCAGCAAAGTCTGCTGCTCCAGACAGAGAGGTGGTTCATAATTAATGCATTAATAATAAGGAGCCCCTAACCTCTTAGCAGCCTGCTATTTTTAATAGCAGGGAGTTAAGACTGGATTTAAAGCCCGGCTTAGCTTATCAAACAGTACCTGCAACACCGGAGGGCATCAGGAGGGCAAACCATTTCTCAGTTTGATCAAAGAGAATCAGTAACCAGATATCTAAAAATATTATACTGTATATAGGATGAAAATCAAGTAAGAGAATTAATTGAACGCTATAAAGCAGTCTCTATCATTGCTTCTTTCTCCTGGCTTGCCTAATGGCCCTTAGCATTTACATCCCATACTGTATTACCTACAATCTGCACATACTCAAACTCACTCTGTGTTATTCGAATATTTGGTTATCAGTATAAAACAGGGTGAACCCTTACTATTGCTTATTATTTATTTGTATTGTATTAGGAAATCTGCAATTGCACGCTGTGTGTGAGAGTGTGTGTGTGTGTGTGTGTGTGTGTGTGTGTGTGTATGTGTGTGTGTGTGTGTGTGTGAGAGAGAGAGAGAGAGAGTGGGCTGGCGGCAGTATCTTTTTATTCTAGCAGTGGGGGTACAGAAATATTCCGCAAGTTGTTTGTTTTGTTCATAGCAACAACATGATTGCTAAATTGCACTGAATCCAACATAATAATATTCTGTATACTCTCAGTGTTATGCTGTTACAGGGAAATTAATGTGCAGCAAACTATGTGCCTCATCCACCAATATATTCCCAAGTTTTTTCTTAAATTAGTTCTTGAGAAAGGTCCAAAGAAAGATTCAGATTCATGACATGTTCTAAAAGAGGACCTATTATGCTTATTTTCAGGTTCATATTTGTATTTCAGGTTTCTACTTGAACATATTTACTTGCTATAATTTTCAAAAGCACTTTATTTTTCTCATACCGGCTGTGCTGCAGCACCTCTTTTCACCCTCTGTCTGAAACGCTCTGTTTGAGTCCTTGAAAAGCCCAGTCCGCTCTGATTGGTCAGCTGGCCCAGCTCTGTTTTTATTGGTGAACCGAACCAAACTCTTTGGACTTCGCTCTGCTCTAACTAGCTTTGTTTGAGGGTATTCCAAACCAGCCGCTAGGCAGGTATTATGCAAATGTGTTACTTGGTGACATCACCATGTTACAGAAGAAAAGGCGGGACTTCAAGCAAGGTGTTTCAGGCAGTTAAGGAGCAGTGTTTCTGTGGGGGAGAGTAGCTCCCTTTGGCGTGGACTTTGGGCTTTGTAACTTTGCAGACCTTTTACATGCACAGAAAACTATATAACACACTAAAGGAAAGGGAAAAAACACAAAAGTATAATAGGTCCCCTTTAAATCACATAGCTGTTTGTACCTGTGTTCTTATAAGGATGAATCCCATTGTCCTTGTAAAGTGAATGCCAGTTGATCCTAATTAGCCATAGAAAGGTGCCGTGTGCACACACAGAAATTGAAAAGAAAAGTTGAGAGAATTAAGTCAAGATGCCCAAATAAAAGTCTAAAGACCGTCTCCAAACGTAAAAACCCCCCCCAAAAAAACCTCAATAGTTCTGAAGTGGAGGTACTTCTGCAGGAAGTGAACGGCAAACAGGATGTCATATTTAGTAGCGTCAGTAGTGGATGTAAGATAACACAAAAAAGATGCTTGGGATGCTGTTGAAGTGTTAGTGTAGAGTTTATTTATTTAAAAAAAAAGACCATAATGCATTGTAAAATAATGAAAAATGTATTATTATTTATTTAAATATATAATGAATGATAAAATATTATTGTAATTTAAATCCTATATTATACAACTGTACAATTGAAGAAAACGCAATAACTAGTTATTTAGCACAAAAATGTCAGCACTCAAATGTGCGTAAGTCTTGAGTGCATAGATTCTGTTCTTATGTAAGACAAATAATAATGAGGAAAAACTGTATAAGTGGGTTTAAAGAAGAAATTACTTCTCAAGAATGGTTGGTGAATAAGGCCAAAGTGATTAAAAATGTCACTAAATATGCTTAATGTTACTGAAGACACAGATCCAGTACAGTATATATTATTAATAAATCTGACACTATTCTTCTCTCTGTTCCTCAGGCTGACTCTGTCTTTGAGGTTTAACTGACAACTCTTTAAAATCTCTCCACAAATAATTTTTCATAGTGACAAAAATGTAACATGTGTTCCACAGATGTCAGTTTCTGTCAATGGAAAGACTCACAGTACAACTGAAAGACTTTAGCACATAGGCTTAAATAACCATGTCTAATAGAGATTTTTCTTCTCATAGTTGTCATAATGCCAGTGTTACATTTGTATGCATTTGTATTATCTGGTTGATTTAACACTCAAAACATCTAATCCTCTAAAGCTGTCATGTAGACACCACTTTTACTTGTTGTGCCGCTGAGTCTCTACATCAGGGTGTGTTTGGCTCAGTCTGTTTGAGGAATGAGTGACTTGTTTGCGTAGTGGAGAATATGAAACTGTCAACACTGGAAATTGGCAACAAATTCTTGGTTGTGTGTTTTTATGCTTTGATCAGATATAGTTTGACAGAATTGTAGTTTTGATGGAGGAAAACAACCAATCAGAGCCGAGCTGGAGTCTGCAGTCTTTGAGCAGCTGTCAATCACTCGCGAACTCCGATCAAACGTTCAAACTAGGCAGCGCTGATCAAATATGAATCAATATTCTGTTACTGTAATGCCTATTTCTCACCTCAAATGTTTTCAGAATCATCTTGTAGTGTACTGTTTAGCTGTAAAATGAGAAAGTTTGTGACCTTGCAGCCATGTTGCGATCAATTGAGGAAATACTAAGCACCGCCCACCAGCCGGAACACAGCCAATAGGAACGCTCAATAGGAAAGCTCTCTCTGAAATGACCTGTGATTGGCTAAAGTCTCCCGTCACGGGCTAGTTTTTCTCAAGCCTGAAAACAGAGCCATGAGGAGCTTCAGAGGTCTAGTTTTCTATCAGAAGACTTGAATTACAATATGCTGAAAGGTTATTATGGAATTTTTGCTCAATGATGCCAAAAATATGCTGCCTACTGCAGGTTTAAGGAGAGATATCATATCACTCTGATGCTTTCGGTTTATTTTTTTTAATTTGTTTTTGTAGAGAAACATGTTTGTTGGTATCCAAAAAGCATCACACTGATATATTAGCACTGATAACTTTCTCAAATAATGATCATGCATACTAAACAAAACTTTACCAAAAGGTTGGTCCTCCTTAATTTAATATCAAACATGATGATGAATAATCATCTGTGTTGCAAAGACACCTCAGGAGACAATCCCCCGTGTGTCACTCTTCTAATGTTTACTCATTTTACATAATCCCCAGCATACTGAGCTGTAATTAAATCTAAGCTGAGGAATACGTTGCCTGGGCTATGTCGACACAGAGAGGGCATGATAAGCAAAGTGTGACACGGTTACATGGCATGTTGTTTGTATACAATGAATAAGTCCCTGATAGATCACACTGCTCCACAGTCTGATAGATCTATTTAACCTTCCTGTTGCTAATGCATTCCCCAAATGCTCTTCAGCAGACAAGTCATCATCCTGGTGGCACACTGAGCTCAAACAAAATGAATACACAGATGCAAGAGGCCAAATATATATTATACAGCGTATCATTAAAACACACACACACAGTTACCACAATCTAATGATGCATGACAGAATAATTTAGTTAGGTGAATGCACTGTGGGTTTAGGAAATGAAAACCAGCAGGGGAAATAGAATGTTTTTATTTATTTCATATTTTCGTTCAAACACCATTTTACATCAGTAATGTACTCTAATGTACGCCCTCGATGGCTGACGATTTTTCTCTGTAAAAGAAGTTACATCTTATCTATCAGCATGACCCCGACTCCTCACGCATGGCACGTATTTATAATCTGCAGTCAACAGCATATAATTTCTACCGACAGGACTGGTGCTCAGGTAGCAGGCGAGTAAAAGAGGTTGTCAACGTGATGTCAAGATAAAACACATTAAAGGGCAACAGCCGAGAACAGAGAAGCATCCATTTAATTACACGCTTCATTCAGAAAGGATGGGATGTTGCTAGGTAGATCTCCCGACCGGTTTGGAAAAGATGCATGAATAGCCAGAAGTGAGGAGAAGATTGATGAAGGACAATGTGATGCTTATGCAGCGTAAACTGAAGATAAGTGTTAGAGAGAGAGAAGAAAACAGAAGATGGCAGTCAGACATCAAGAAGGGTGGTGAAAATGTGGAGAGGTTGTGGTGTGTGTGAATGTGTGTGTGTTCAGCCTCATTTTTTGAAAAAAGGGTGTTGATGTTGTATGAAAATTGTACAGAAATATCCTTAAACCGGCAGTAGGCAGAATGTTTTTGGCATCATTGGGCAAAAATTCAATAATAACCTTTCAGCATATTGTAATTCAAGTATTCTGAGAGAAAACTAGACTTCTTCTAGACCTCCTCGTGGCTCTGTTTTCAGGCTTTAAAAAATCTAGACTAGACTTTGGCCAATCACAGGTCATTCGCAGGTCTGATCAAATATGAATCAATATTCTGTTACTGTAATGCCTACTTCTCTCCTCAAATGTTTTCTGAAAGATCTTGTAGTGTACTGTTTAGCTATAAAATTAGAAAGTTTGCTCCGGCTGGTGGGCTGTGCTTGGTATTTCCTCAACTGATCTCAACATGGCTGCCAGGTCACAACTTTTTCATTTTACAGCTAAACAGTACACTACAAGATGTTTCTGAAAACATTTGAGGCGAGAAATAGGCATTACAGTAACAGAATATTGATTCATATTTGATCAGCGCTGCCTAGTTTGATTGTTTGATCGGAGTTTGTGAGTGATTGACAGCTGCTCAGAGACGGCAGGCTCCAGCTCGGCTCTGATTGGTTGTTTTCCTGCAGTCTGTGAAATCTTGCAGATGCCATCAGGAGCACCGGAGGACACAGAGGCACATGATTTTTCTTTTCAGATTACCTGTCTCATGCACTACAGGCAGGATATAGTGACAATAAATAACTTTTTAAAATCATATTTACTCCAATTCTACCCATTGCAGCTTTAATCATTCAACAAAAGTTACATAAACATTGTGTGTTTGCAATGTACAAAGTATGAATCCTATATGGAAAGTTTTGCTTCTTTTTCACTTGCTTTATCCCACCCCATCATCGCCTCTCCAGCTCTCCTCCTCCTTTTCTCACCCTTTTCGTCATGTGTCTTTTTAAAAGTTTCCTCGCTGACGTGCTGCCACGGCTCTCCAGATTTAGCACCACTCTTCTCTCCTGTCTCTCCTCATCTTCACAAGTCTGCATCCAATTTGTCATTTACCATCTTTCTCTCACCCTTGTCCTTCCTCAAAGATTGGAATCGAATGTGCTGCTGACAGTTGAAGCGGCCTCCCATTGCAGTCGAGCTTAATAGCATTAAGGTGGCTTTACCTGTGTGTTTCCTTCGCTTCAAATTCTCCAAAGGTTAACCGAAAGCACCAACAATTACAGAATCAATACAAACTAGACCATTATATGAGGTGGATAGCTCTCAAGAGGTTTTGAGAAGCAGTGGCAACTCATGAAATTGATCATTATTATTACCAACCTTTTAAACTCTAAACTCTTCCAGTATTTTGTGTATGTGCCTACTGCTCAGTGTTATTCCCCCAAAAGTACATAGAATAGATAATATGTATTTGTGTGAGTGTGAGCATGAGCACTGCATCTATTTGTGCCTCAGCTGCCTACACTACAGAAGATGAGGCCCTAAAGCACTAATAAGAGCGCCTATGATTACCTTCTTCTGTCACTCACACTCTTCCAAACATAGCCCACTATATTTAGACAAGGAAAATCAGTGTTTCTGCCAGAAAACAGTGTACCACAATCAATGCATGATTGGCATCTCTAACAAGGTAAGTAGGTATTTTGAAGCCAAAGCTGTAAAATGTTTTCAGTTTATTCACTGGATTTTGAAAAGCCGCCCGTAAGCCTTAAGGGTTGCAGAATTCCGCCTACGCAGATGATCATTCAATTTACTTCAAATAAAGAAAATCAATAGGAGCTGCAACAATTGCACCACCAGTGTTTTTGTTCTTACCTGACTCATCAGATTCATTTGAGAGTGGATAGCCTTTGTGAAATCAATACTAACCTGCTTAGCGGGTATCATTTGTTATGCTGCAAGGAGCTTTTTTTCCCTCCAAGTTTTGTGTTTAAGACGGCTCTGTCTAATCAGTGCAAACTAAGTTCTGCATTTTTTAGTGGCCACAGCCTAAACCTGCCAAATATGCTCTAAAAAGTAACTTTTAATTAAACAACTGCTTTTATAAGTGAAAGAAAAGGGCACTCTCCTCTGCAGGATGTCAGTGACATTTAAAAGTGAAAATAGATTGATTGCCAGCATATCTTCCTTTAATAAATCTCCCACTTTTTCAATTTGCCAGGACATTTCAGTCTTCCAGCCACAATGATTTTGTTGAAGCATTTGCTTGATAAATAGAGCATTACTGTGCATTACAGCTGTGAAAAAAATCTGTAGGTTTTGAATGAAAGTTCAGTGTTCAGACCATAGACAGTAGGCCTATATATAGATGGATGACTTCCACTTCCTCCCACTGTACAAAAGTGAAGCCAAAATATTCCGTATATAGGAGGTGCCATCTTCACATTTTGACATCATTTTGAGCCAGTCTGCGAGGTCCCGCCCACATCCCCCTCCCGTGCCAATCATGAGCCGAGCATGACCGCAGCTTGCTAGCGTGAGCCACCTAGCTGATACGTTAGCACCACGGTAGCTGTTTGGCTAGAGAGACAAACAACTAACCATAATATCTCTATTAATTTGATCATACATTTATGATCAAATTGACACATGTTCTTTTACACAGACTAGAGACGGTTCTGTAAAGTTAAAGTTACATCTCCTCTTGTCGTACAATTCCCGAGCCTCTGGCTCCACGACTACTTCACTCAGAGAAGCTGTCAATCACAGCTGTCAATCCTGACGTCTTATCCCCTTTTTATAGCATCAAATAACTAATTATATTCAAACTTATCAAAAATAATTTACACTTGAACATACATCACTGTGATAAGAACTACCTAAAAAGGCAAGAACCATCTTTTGAAAAAAAATATTTTACGTGTACTTTGACTTTTTAGTTTGGCCCATGTCCCATCTGCTAACATGGAGGGGGCTGGATTTATGACCTATACTGCAGCCAGCCACCAGGGGGCAATCAAGATGTTTTGGCTTCACTTTCGGGGAGCTGTCATGTCGTCAATCTTATCTATATTTAGTCTATGAGTCAGAGTCCAGCAACAAAAGGCTGGTAATCATCCCAAAACAAAACAAAACAAAACATAAAAGAAAACCAGTAAAGAGAGCTGCAAATTCAGAAGATATGTATAAGCAGGATGTGGATATTACAAAGTAAGCATGCAAAATAGTTTATTCTCATCTTTAATCTACATGTATCAGCTCACGGGGCCTACAGAGAAATGCTGTACCGGTCGTGTTTGCTCATTGTCGGATGGATTCTCAGGCCAGTTTTTGTGGTGATGGACTGGTGACGACATCTTATGGCTAAGTATCTGTGTTTAGCTCTAATCTGTCTGGCACTAACGTCTCTCCATCCTCTGCCATGTAAACACTGGCCAGTCATTGCAGATGGCCAATGTCCTGTCTCACACACTCCAAATATCTCTCTCTTACACACACACACATGCTCACAACCATATAGGCACATGCTTTTCTACCATTCATTAGCTTGGGAAATCATTTCCATGTCGCTGTCATGCTCGTAATTAATTTCTGGATGTCATTCTGTTGAGTCCGCCTGTTACTCTCTGGCTGCAGGCTTATTACATGGCCATGGCGCTTGAATGCAAATTGAATGCTAGATGTATATGTAATGTGTGCAGCCTACTGTCTATTATATGTTTTCAGTATGTGCTCTGATGCCATGTGGTTGAGTAAGATGTTCTGCACTAATGCAACCAAAGCAATTTACTGCACATTCATCATATTTGACATAAAGTTAATATGGTTCTTCTCGGACAACATGCACCAAATTGTTAGAGGGGGAGGGGCGGGGGGGGGAGACTTGTCAGAGCTTGTCATCGAACGTAATTCTTGACAGTTAACATGTGGCAGAGCTGCAGATTTCAGGTGAGGAAGGCTTGAACTTGAGCCGTGTCAGAGATGCTATAGATGGATGCAGCCCAGGGAGGAGGAGGGGAACTCTTAATGTCTCGTCTTCCAACAGGTTATTTGCTTGTTATCAGCATTTGAATGACAGTTCAAGTGTTGCCGTGGTGAATTTTGATTCAACAGACGCAATTAGAAACATGTGAAGGCAGAGCTCCTCTGTTCCAGCTACCGTAGAGAGGATGAAACAGAGATGAAAGGCAGGGTCAAGCATGCAGCACAGCAGTGCAAAGCGCACATCAAAAACATTGTGGTGCAAATTGTTGCTAAAAATTACACAAAGCACCTGAAGTGCATCAAACTATTAACTGTTCCATGGCTGTATACCTCACTGTTGGACAAATGAAAACCTGTTTATATGTTAAGCAGATAGCTGACACTCGTTTCCAGCATAGACTGTATATAAGAATTGGATGTAGTCCCCGTGACATCACCCATTGGTTTGTAGACTGTCGTTTTGAAGCCTCAAATTTGGCATTTTGGCCATCGCCATCTTGGTTTTTGGCCGACGTCATCTTGTTTTTTGCAACCAGAAGTGACACGAGAGGGTGGAGCTAAGTACAGCCAAACACTGAAAAGACAAACATGTTTAGGCAACCAAAATTACAATTAAATTTCATGAGCTGGAAACACACTGTGAAAGGGTTAAAGTTATAAGACAAAAACACAGACAACTCCCAGACCGGACAACGCCGTGGTATCGACCTGTCAATCATAAGGTAGCCACTCCCTAAAGCATCCCCTGCTTTATGGTCTATTTGACTCTAAATGGGACCATAATTTACTAAATGAACATCATGCTGTATTGAAGAAGACTTGAAACTAGCGATTGAGACCATAAACTCATGTTTACAATGTTTATTGAGGTAATAAATCAAGTGAGAAGTAGGCTCATGCTGCTGCACACTGCAAATTTCCCCACTTAGGACTAATAAAGGAATATCTTATCTTATCTAATCTTATTTTCTCATAACTTGTATACAATCAGACCAGAGGAGTCACCCCCTACTGGCTATTAGAAAGAATGCAAGTTTAAGGCACTTCCACATTGGCTTCACTTTTCAGAACCGGAGGTTGCTGCCTGGTTTTCAGAGGTATCTCAATGGCCCTGTTCAGACCTGGTATTTACATGCGTCCTCAGTGATTGGATCACAAGTGGACAGCGTTAAGTACGTCTGTTCACACCTGGCATTAGAATGTGTCTCCACATGCTTCTTCCGTGGCCACTTGTGATCCGATCTCACTTCCCCGCTCTATATGCAAATAAACAAGTAGTAATCACATGGCTGATACAGCAGCCGTTGTGACGTAATATTACATGAATGTCAGTAGTAATATCCTACATATTCGTGAATTCTGGAACATTGTATTAACATCAAAACAAGATAACATCAAAACATGCCGGGACATGCCGCCGGCACCGCTGCTTTTGCCAGACAACAGTGGGGCACATTGCTCCAGAAAGCCGGGGAGGACAGAATAGGCGGGCGGGTGGGCGGGTGTCAGCTCCGCGCAAAGCAGCAGAACAAAAACACAGACACATCTCCGACAGTATGATAATAATGCACTTTGTGTGCTTAGTCTGATGGTCTGTAGATATGTAGCCTATAAACAAGATATATTTTAATAAAATACAGTTGTACCGACAGGATACAGTAGAGCACAGAGGCCGTTTCCATGCTGACAAGTGCCCGTGTCTGCCTGTTTATTCACCTGAGGGGCGCGGTGATCCCGCGTTTCCCAGCTGGACATCAGATGAGTAGGCGGTCCTTAATGTGGCCCAGGACGCATTCGCGTACACACTGCTAAAATAATGTGGTCATATGTGGCCCAGACCAACTCTGAATGTGGTCTGAAAGATCCGATCTCAATGCGTCCTCAATGCGTCTTGAGTGTGTTCACACCCGTACTTAAAGCTGTCCACTTGTGATCGGATCACTGAGGACGCATGTTAATACCAGGTCTGAACAGGGCCAATGAGTGAAACTGCAATCGAAGTAGTTGAAAATATTATAAGAAACATTTTGAAATAGCACAGGGCATTGTGACACTTCAGAATGAGGTTCAATAAGATGTACAAAGCCTGAGGAATGAGTAAAGAACAAATCAGAAACATGTTTACTAGCAATGAGCTGTTGGCTTGTTGCCTATATTCATTTAATTAGCAGTTAGTTTCTGATTTGTTCCTTACTCGTTATATGAAACTACTCAGGATTTGGGGCCCTTGTTGTAAAGTGTAACCCAGGATTTCATTGTCAGAGGTAGCAGAGAAGAAGGATTTGGGAGCTGTGGATGTGATTCAGTGGAAGCGGAGGTTGTTGCATCAAGATGAGTTCTGTGTACAACAGAAGATGAAGGTCAGCCTTACTGTCCTGACAGTGGTACAGTAGGACGACAGGAGCAAAGCGCTGATGTAACTGCTGTGCAAGCTTTCAGCCGTCTTGTATACCATTGGAGCAGGGATTTTAAGTTAGCAATTCAACATTACACAATATAGCGGACCCCTGCTTTAATTATTTCAGTGTAGTTCCATGCAACCTCAAGGGGATGTGTGTATATTTTTAATTAGACACAGGAAATATGTCTCTACATTAGCTGCTTACTCTATTTTAAGTGCATTTCCAACGGTAGCAGTTTGATTAGTTACAGCTCTTGTTTATTTTATCCACCTAAAAACTTACTGAAGAAGGGTTCAAGTTGAAATGTCGTTCGTTCCGCAGAACAACATTCCCCAATACTGATCCTCTAAACCATAGTTCCTTCTTAATTAATGCCTCTAGTTCAGCTTGTCTGCATAATTGCCGATAAGTAAACCGCTTTAACATCAATCAGTTTTCATGCTTTGCTCTTGTTTGTGCATACCGAGGCGTGATCTAATGCAGGGAAAGAATGATAAGATACTTATGCTAAAACTTAGTAGGAGGGAGAGGTGATGATGGAGAGAATGAAAAGCAGTTAATGTTGTGAAGCTAGTGGAGATCAGCCTGCTGTTTTCTGGCACCAGGGTGTCAGCACAGAGTGTACCAAGGGCCTCCTTCAGCAATCACAGGCTTAATGGATGACTGGCCTGGAAACTGAAGTGAAGTGATGGAGGTCTGACTCAGGATGTGCCTGTCTCACACACACACACTGGCACACCGAGGGGTATATTGGGATTTCAAACGGCTTTGGTCCCCCAAAGGACAACTTGGTCTTTCAGAAGACAATTGAGCATTAGTTTTTGCACAGCACATGGTGGATGGCAGCATTTTGCAAATCCAAAAGTGACATTTTAGTTGGATGCATGCACATTTTTGTCTGACAGTCTACGATTTGGGCTCTTAAAGCCCAGTTGCTTATCAAGACTCGTGCCACAAACACCAGTGAGGTCTGAGCCATTTTCATGGCTTTTAGTAACGTATGTCTAACCAGATCCTATTCAAGCTGCACCCGATTCGACTGTTATCAGGTCATTAAATAAACGTTATCAGTCACTATAAGCATCATAGATGTGGGTCATTAGGGGCCTACTACGTTATGAAAGTGAAACTTAAAAGCAACATGTTTCAACATGTTGTGAAACTGAATGAAACATCACTTTTTGAACACAAACAAAAAGGCTTCTTTAGGTTTAGGCAACAAAACTACAACTTCTTTAGGTAAAGGCAAAAAACAGTTAGGTTTAAGTAACAAAACTACAATTTCTTTAGGTATAGGTAAAACAAAGTTAGGTTTAGGCAATAAAACTACAACTTCCTTAGGCTTAAGCAACAAAACTACACCTTCTTTAGGTATAGGCAAAAACAGTTAGGTTTAGGCAATAAAACTACAACTTATTTAGGTTTAGGCAACAAAACTACAACTTCTTTGGGTTTAGGCAATAAAACTACAACTTCTTTAGGTTTAGGCAACAAAACTACAACTTCTTTGGGTTTAGGCAATAAAACTACAACTTCTTTAGGTTTAGGCAACAAAACTACAACTTCTTTGGGTTTAGGCAATAAAACTACAACTTCTTTAGGTTTAGGCAACAAAACTACAACTTCTTTGGGTTTAGGCAATAAAACTACAACTTCTTTAGGTGTAGGCAAAAAAAAGTTAGGTTTAGGCAATAAACCTACAACTTCTTTAGGTATAGGCAAAACACTTAGTTAAGGTTAGGGAAAAACATTGTGTTTTAGGTTGAAATAACTACAAACACAAAGACTACTACACATTTTTGGTTTCACACGGTATGCAAAATCTGGTCTCCTGGGTGAAACCCTGTGTTTTGTGTACCATCCATCGTCCCTGACCTCATTGTACCCAACCTCCACCCTTTATGGGGTTTCACACTGTCTATACTAGAGTACCTGACTTCTTTTTTTGCTCCTGTCATAATTATTATGGTCGCTAGAGGTCGCTGTCATGTTCTTTTATATAATCTTTCGGTGATCTACCATGTGAATAAATGATAAAACCTACTAGTGGGTGTAGTAGGCCCCTACTGACCCAGATCTATGGGGCTTATGGCGACTGATAATGCCTATTTAACAGCCTGACAACCTATTATTGGCTGCAAAATCTTACCAGCTCTTGATGTTGATGTTAGGCAATTTAACTTGGATATCAACACAGCTTCAAGCAAGACATAAAAAAATGATCTACTCATTCTGACTAGATGTGGCTGTATGAATGAATGTCAACTGTATCCACTATGTTGCATATATTGCATGAACTGACAATAGTGAGTGTGCCAGCACCATGTGGGTGTTAGAGACTTATGGCTATTCCTGTAGCAAAGCTGTCACTGCGGCCACCACGGCATCTGTTTGGCTCTAATATAAACCATTTCTTACTCTAAGTAACTAGTAAACAAATATGTTAGCCTATCTCCCCCTAAACCAATTTAATTTATGCCATATTAGCTTGTTTCTGCTCATCCAGCACAAGATTATCAGTTTTCTCTTGGGAGTTAGTGGCAGGATCTGGCCCTGTAAATGCACCTTGGTGAAGGAAAATGGGAAATTTGCTGGTCATGATGCAATGTATTCCTCCTCATCCCACCTCTATAATGACAGTGCCAAAATCCCACGCAGTGTTTCTCTCCAATGATGCACAAGAATAGAGAGCGTCTTCCTCCATAACCTTTGCACAATAGCTGCAGTTTTCCTTGTGTGAATGCTGATTCAGCACTGATTCAACAGTGTCATGGTTTGATCCGCCCCAAATACTACTTTCTGTCAAAGTACTTATAATTTTTAAGGTTTATTCCAGCCAAATACTACTTTCTGTCCAACGAGTTAATAAACTTCAACTTCCACATTTGACAGTATTACAGTGGAGCTTTCAGCTTTTCTAGCAATATGTTTCAGCTCTTAGCTTTTTTGGGGTCATGCAGTTCAGCAACTCTGTCAGTTTTACAATTCAGTTTTTCAGGAGTGCAGTATGCATTTCGACTTTAAGATTTATGTATTTTCAGCAATGCTTTGCAATTAATTTCAACTGTTAGCATTCACACGCATTTTCTGCAGGAAATGCATTTTCTAGTTAATACATAATTCTCCAAACCTCGGCCCTCTGGTCCCCCAAGCTGGCTTATTATAGCAACAAAGTCAATTACAGAAAACTACAGTCAATTATTACAATAATGTGGCCTTAATGATGACAAATCCTTCCCATTTTGCTTTAGTAGGGATATGCACTGCACAGGCTGTGCTAAACTTGTTACAGTAAATCAATATTGGATTAGGTTATTAACTTTATCAAGCAGTAAAGAGAAGAGGTGTTTTATTCTCAATGGGAAACTGCGGTGATCTAATTCCAGCTGTCAGGTCTGGAACAATGAGTCACAACTCTGTTTGTAGAGATAAAAGAGCCAACCGTGTGCTTCTGTTGCAGCTATTCACTCACATTATTTGCAAGTTTCCGATTGTTAGGCTAAGTGGCTGCAGTCCTATACGCACCTGTCTGTCAAGCTACCTGCCTGTCGACTTGTTGATCGTGAATTTGTCTTCAGCTGCACAGTGGTGGTGTGCGATGCTCGAGGCCACTGCTTGTTTTCCGAACCAACTTGCTTTGTTAATATTCATTTATGCTAATTTTGTCTTTTTAACGCTATTAACTGTTTATTTTAATTCTGCGTGTTTTTTCCCCTTTTGCCTGTTTAACATAATTTCTGTCTAAACATTTGTGGGTCTTCGAAGAGCCACATGCAGTTTCTTTGACATCTTACAAAAGCTTAAGAGAGATTCCAGATGCCCTAAAGCCTCCTTGCTTTTGTCAACCATGTTTTGTTCACGTCGTCAGAGTGGCTGAGTTCAGTGTTTCCAATACACAAAAAGCTCTGATGGTGCAAACGTAATGAGCACTCTGATATAATGTGCTTCTATATGCCGTGTACCCTGAGGGAGGACTAATAACCACTTGAGAGAAACCACACATCAGTGTGTGTGTGTGTGTGGTGTGTGTGCATATGGGTGTGGGTAGGTTAATGGATATCGCAGCAAATATAGAGAGGCAGGGGTCGCTATAGATTGTGAACAAAGCTCATTTACCATTCTTAATCCTTTTTATGGACAGACTCCCTCCACCAGGCTCCATCTCCACAAAGTAATAGGTCATCGTACGGCCGATATGCGTGGTTGCACTATAGACGGGTCGGACCGGATCGATACCGCAACGGCTGCCATAATCTACCGCAGTGAGCACCCATACCACCGCACTCTATCTGCTGTAGGTGGTTGGAGGCAGAGAGAGGCAGACAGACAGAAAGGGAGGGATCACACAGTTAGGACAGTTTAGAGATTAGACACCAGCCAGCCATTGGCATCATCCGTAGCACACCTTGTAACCATGGAGACAAGTTTCGGCTCATTGTCTGAGGATGAATATTTTTGGGCTATATTATTCAATAGCCACCCCAGGAGATGAAAGAGAATAGGGTAGGAAGTGAAAGGTAATTTTGCAAATTCATCACAATAAGTCAGACAGGAGTTTGTCTGGAGATGTCTGATAGAATGGACGGACACCATTTGAGAATTTGACCACATAAAGATAAGATAAGATAAGATAAGATAAGATAAGATGAACCTTTATTA
>CAKAKR010041319.1:0-10745 GCA_916700685.1 Adelosebastes latens
CTGTAAAGGGGAGACTCGTGGGTACCCATAGAACCCATTTTCATTCACATATCTTGAGGTCAGAGGTCAAGGGACCCCTTTGAAAATGGCCATGCCAGTTTTTCCTCATTTAGCCTAAGTTTGGAGCGTTATTTAACCTCTTTCGCTACACACTAGTATGACATGGTTGGTACCAATGGATTCTTTATGTTTTTTCGTTTTATATGATACCAGTATCTTCACTCTAGCTTTAAAACTGAGCCCACTACAGCCTAAAAATCGCAAGTTGCGTTAATGCGTTAAAGAAATTAGTGGCGGTAAAACGAATTTGCTTTTGACATCCCTACATTTTTAATATTATAAGGAAGATGTTTTTTGTAATGTCATGAAATGATGAAAATCTGTATACCCACTTCCGTGTGTTGGTAACCTACCCATGTACCTAGTAGTACACACACCTCATCAACGACCACTACATCACTGGTAATATCCAATAAGGATACAAAATATACAATTTATAAAAACTAATAAAGCAGTAAATTGTCACTGAATCTGTTTGTTTTCACATGATAAAATGTTTGTTTGATTACTTGTGAAAATTTCTATTGATTAATTTTCTCTCCTCATGTCTTTGTGTGCAGAGGTCGTACACGTTGATCGTGGAAGCCTTGGACTTCAACAACGACTCGTCCTCCGGCAGTGAGTATCATCTTCATCATCATCATTCATCCTGCTTCACTCCTCTCTGCTCTGTATAGTTTCCTACTGACACAAACACGACCTTTGACCTGAGAGCTCTGTGCTGCACAGGCCTCGAATCCATAAATCTGCCACGTCTGTGTGAAAACTAACTGACTCCAAATGAGCTTCAGTTTGTTTGTTCAAACGCTGGAAGAAACTGTTGGTTTTCTAGAAAAGTCCAAATGGAGATTTAACATGGGATAGAGATTAAAAGGCGTGTCCATCTGCGTTATTTTCCGTTTTGTTTTTTCAAATGGGAACACCCACTCAGCCATTGGCAAAAACCTGTGATGTAGGTTACCAAAGTAAGCTAATCAAAGCTAATCAATAAGGTTATGAATAATGTTAACGCTAGCACTAGCTGAGTCAATGTTAGCTGTGCTTAGTTTGGAAATAAATTAAAATGTTAGTTCAGATTTTTTTTTTAAGTGGTTGTATGTATACTCCCGCGTTCTGCAGGGTAAAATTACTGCTTTTGTGAATGTAGTCTGGTGGCTTTGAAGAGAGCGATATAATGGCTTCAGTTCCCCGTCAGAAAGGGCTGTCTGATGCTGAGGTAAAGTGGCTGTGGACGGGAGCAGCAGAAAAATGCATTTTAGCCACCTAAAAAAATCAATATCAGTTAAAGTGTACGCTATATTTAGAGTATTTTCACTGCTTTACCTTGCCGTCAGACAGCCCTTTCTGATGGGGAACTGAAGCCGTTATATCACTGTCTTCAAAGCCACCAGACTCCATTTTACAAAAACGGTAATTTTACATTGCAGTACATAGGAGTTGCTGGTCTACCGCTGCATGTTATTTGTGTTATTGTTTGATTTTTGGATCCGAACTATTGCGGCGTCCACACAGCAATACATTGCTAAACTTCTGTGCCTGTACTTGTTTACTGCAGTGCTACAATGCCCCCCCTCTCTTACACCAGCCTGTGGAGGTGTTAACATGCCCTGGACGAGTCCCATTCAGAAAACTGGTTGTAAAGAGTGTGTGAGGAGAGAGTGAAGCTGGCAACTCTAGTTTAAGCGTCTGTTTATCACCCAGCGGTCAGCGAGGAGGTTGGAGCGAGAGTGTTGGCTCGGTGCTGTATTTGGCGTCCCTCAGGGAACCATTATAGGCCCGGTGTGAAGTCGGCTGACCTCAGCCCAGGTGGACTTCAGTGCAGGCAGCGAGGAACGGGGGGTTGGGGGAGTCCAGTTCATTCGAGTTTTAGTCCAAACATTGAACCAGAAATGTGCCGTCTGTTAGTTAAGTTAAAATGTTGATGGATACTAGATACTATGATGTTGGAGGTAGGGCTGCCCCTTCTTAGTCGACTAATCAATCATTTTGGTTTTAGTTGAATAAGATTTCTTTAGTCGATTAGTAATTTTTTTATGCTTTTTTCATGCTGAATGACTTATTTCCAAAAAACTTATGAGCACATCTCTGGTAAACACAAGATTTTTTGGGTAAACTCAGTTTTACGGATCTGTCGATTAAATTAACTCATCGATTAGTCGAAAAAAACGTATGAAACAGTTTCCTTTGGTCGAGGACAGCCCTAGTTGGAGGGAGTTTGTTTAGAAACCTTCAGCAGACAAACGGAGCTGAAACTGCTGTCAAGCCAAATGAGGACAGAACAAATATTGACCCTCTCAGTTTATCATCAACAAGCTAAGTGCCCCCGACTCGTGGTCTGTAACGAACACCTGCATCATCCTGTTACTGTGCAGCAGCAGGAACCCTCCGTACACTACCTGCACAGACACAGTTAGAGACTAGCTGGTGAACATAGTGGAGCATTTAGCAGCTGAAGACACAAATTTCCCTCAGGAGATGGTGGAGACCACAACGGAGCTAAAAGAGAGAGAATGTTGGACTTGCATTCACCACATGGACACAAACACACATTCATCCTAATGAATGATCATGTTGGTCTGTAACTGCTGGATGTTGAAGTAGGCAGCTGTTTGCTAACAAGTTAGCCACAACTATTTATAAGGTCGGTGTTGTGTTTACATCTTGTTCTTCTGCCATCAAGTAGTCAGTTTGAAAAAATAATCTTATTGCAATGATTTTGACTGATATTGCAATTGCGATATGATTTGCGATATTAGAGGGAGTGATAATTTTCATCATCATTATTTTCATTTTCATTGAAAAACATATTAGAATGTTTATGGTGTGATTTTTGCTGGGATATGTATGAAACAAAGATGTTTTCTTAAGTTTGTAGAATATGATGTGTAGGTCAGGACATCTCTGCAGAACCACAATATTTAATTTAAAAAGGTATTTTGACACACATTTCGCCTTTAACAAACATTGTGATTTTAACAAATACTGCGATTTGAAAATTGTAATTGGCCATTTTGTGATTTTAATAAAATTTTGATTAATTGTGCATCCCTAGAATGAATGCAGCTTTAATATTCAAGTGTCAACTAGTTGATAGAGACAGCTGTTCTTTTGCAAAACGCTCAATAAATCTACAATTAAAACTTCCTTCAGTTGCGCCCGGTGGCTCTAGGGTCATTTCTCTACTGTCTGTAATAAAGGTTGTAACAAAGCAGGGAGTAAACGCAAACTCCTTTTCCTTCAGAAACATTTGTGGGACCTTATATCAACAGGTTTTTCTTCAGTCCAGTTGTCTGAGTTGCAGCTGCATTTCTCAGGCAGGTGCTGGCTCGACAGCTCGGCCGGTATTCATCGATAAAGTGCCAGGTTTGAATATTTGCTCAAATATTCTGGACGGAACGGATCCAGCCTTTTTTTGAGGTTAACTATTTTTCAAATCTGCTACCCCTGTGCCATTTTCATCACCTTTTTTTTTATTCCCCATCGTGATGTGAAGTGTCACAGTATGCTTCCAGGCCGATGGTGTTACCTGCTCGGAGGTTTCTGGAGTCTCTTTTCGGCTCTTTCAGTTCAGCTGCTCGTCGGTTAAACAGTCACCTCGGCCCGACCACACTTTCCACCCCGCCGGTGAAATACCACAGAGCAGCTCCGCATTTTCAAACTCTCTGGAATATTACAGCAGCCGGCCTCCTACTGCAGCTACAACCACCACTGTCCTCAAACACACCAGCAGAGTACTGTTTGTGTTTGTCCAGCCGCTGAGAACGAGACTCAAAGACAATCTACAGCTACAATTATTAATCGTTTAGTTATAATCATAAAGGATCTGTTAATCCTTGAAGTGTCAATATCTGCTGGTTTTCTTCGCCCTCTATGATAATAAACTGAATGTTTTGACGCTTAGGTGAACAAAACACACAGTTTGAAAATGTCACTTTAGGTTATTTCAAATCATTATGAGCATTTTATTTTATGTAGTATTTGCATCTTTACCTAAAAGAGTACTATCCTTTACTGCCTTATTTCTGGTTTCAGAATACTATTGCTGAATGTTGTAATTACTTTCATAAAGCTCATTGCTCTTCGGATACAAAGTCATTTACACCGCCCTCTTTATAGCAACAAGTTAGCATTTCAAGCTAAATCAAACCTGCCGTTCTTTCACAATAAAAGCCCTCCAAGGATGTGTCTTTGCCTCTTTTGCCCTCTGCCTCGTTTTCTTCAGCTTCCTTTTTACTTTAAAACACAACTAAACATGTTCATCACTTCTCCTTAGTGTTTACGTTCTTACTGATCCAAACCGTTGTGTCTACAGGCGTCGGCGGGGCGATGATCGAGAAGGCCGTCCACTCGGGGATGATCAACCCCAGCCGTCAGTGGCAGAGCCTGAAGCACAACGGCCCCGTGGCTCAGTTCCACTTCCAGGTCCGCCTCAGCTGCGACGATCACTACTACGGCTTCGGCTGCAACAAGTTCTGCCGCCCCCGAGACGACTTCTTCGGCCACTACGAGTGCGACCACAACGGCAACAAGACGTGCCTGGAGGGCTGGTCCGGTCCAGACTGCAACACTGGTGAGTTCTCTGAGGGTTTTATTGATTTATGGGAACCAACCAGTTCAGCCCATTAAATATAACATTTTCATATTATCCAAATCATATTAACATTTTTAAATTGATTGTCCTTCCTTTGAGGCAGACATTTGTTTCCTGCATTTATATTAAAATACACTTTCAAGGTCATTTCAAAACTATACTTGAGCCTTCAGCATCTTAAAGGTGCCGTGTGTAGGATTTATCTGTATCTAGCGGTGAGATTGCTGATTGCAACCAACGGAAACACCTTCTCTTGTGTGCCAAATCGTGAAACTATGAAAACATGTCCCCATCTAGAGTCAGCGTTTGTCTGTTCTGGGATACTGTAGAAACATGGCGGCTCCATGAAGAGGACCCGCTTGCTATGTAGATATAAACGGCTCATTCTAAGCTAATGAAAATGCAACGATTCTTAGTTTCAGGTGATTATACATTAAAGAAAACATACTTATTTATATTATATTCCATTTCTGCTAATACATTAGATCCCCTTAAATGTTACACACTGGTCCTTTACATAAAGAAAATGCATTCAACGTAAAAAAAAAAAAAAAAAGGGAAACAGACAATAATCTGATGTTTAGAGAACAATGTAAAAAACGTAATGTAATTTATTTATTTCTGTTCCTCTGCCAAAAAGAAGTCTTATTAAAATCAGGCATATGTTTTGGAGTCCTCCCTCTGGGGCTCCATTTTGGACTAAAATTCATTTCCTGGAAACTCTCTTTATAACTCAAATTATTTTTTAAAGTTTTGAGCTCATGTACCTGGTTAAACCATGGATGTGTTAAGAAGAACTGGATACCTCAAAGATGGCGCCCCATTCATTCCTATGAAAGTTGTTCACTGGGCGACTTCCTGTGGCCGAGCCGGCTGACTTCCTGTTTGCTCCCTGCACACATGATTGGAATAAAATTATTTATTCATACGACTCTTCTAGACTTTCCCAGTGTTTTTGGAACAAGTGGAGCAAATTCTGGTAATAGAAAGAGTCGTTTCAGAGTGTTTGTGATGCTCAGAAAAATGTCTGGCTGACTGGAGGAAGAAGGACCGAACTGTGGTGGCCTGTTAAGAAACCCCTAACAAAGAAATAGCTGGTGTAATGGAGAGAATTACTTTCAACTGGAGAACCCAGAAGGAAACATTTGTTGAGAACTGAACAAAATGGATTGTTTACATCCCAACCTTCAGACCAGAAATACGCTCCAGTGTGATCTTTAGCCTCCTTAGTATCCTATTTTTGTTTTTTATTGGTCTTCATGTTCACATGTTAATTCCGTTTATGTATTGTTGTTCATTCTCTCTATAAACACTTTCTGAGGGAGATGAGCCATCACTGTCAACGTTAAGTCACTTTACTGTAGTGTGGTGATGCAGCGTAGAGCTGGGATACTGTTTCCTGTTGGTGCGTTCAAGTGCTTGTGGGAAACTTGAGACACGCATGCAGAACAGTTTCTGCAGAACTTTTCTCATCACCCGTGTTTGCTCATAGTTTCTGTCTCCGTCTCTCTGCAGCAATCTGCAGACAAGGCTGCAGCACCGAACACGGATCCTGTAAAGTTCCTGGAGAGTGCAAGTGAGAACCAGCACACGCAAAACACAAGCAACACACATGTTACGTCCAGTAGGTGGAACAATAACTGAACCACAACCAAAGATTAGACCGAGTCAAAGTGAAGTGCAAAATTAAAGGTGTTTATTAAATAAAACTAAAGGTTGACAAATGTGGTGGAGGTAGGGACAAAATGGTTGTGCCAAATAATCAAAATCAATAAATCAAAACCAGGCCTAACTAAGTCTCTGCCTTCTTTAGAAACAACATAAACAAAAGGCTGACTAAATTATCTAAAAAACAGCGGTGTACAAAACTTACAGGGGTTGGCACCAACCAATAAATCTAATGTTTCTAGACATGAACAAACTACGTGAAAAAGGTGTACAGGGTACCCCCAACTTACCTATGCCCTCTACCTCCTTTCTTTCTAACTTTTTGTCAGTATTTGATAGTGATAGTAGAGATAAAGACAGTAAACATGGCAGAGACAGAGAGGTATGACATGCAACACATGTCTCGAAGTGGTAACACACTGTTTTAGTTTCTTTCAGCTTTTCAGCAACTATTCCAAGAGTTGTTTTATTATTTAATTCATGATAATGTTATTTATTTTAATCCCCAGATTTTTTTCTTTTATTTAAAACCTTATTGAGATTAAAAATCACTTTTTTACGAGTCTCTTGGCCTAGATGGGAAATATTAATGACTTCATTCCACAAATAGATTTAATTGTGTGTGATGTCTCTCAGGTGTCTGTATGGCTGGCAGGGAGAGTACTGTGATCACTGTATCCCTCATCCCGGCTGTGTTCACGGCAGCTGTGTGGAGCCCTGGCAGTGTCTCTGTGACACCAACTATGGAGGACAGCTGTGTGACAAAGGTACACACACACACACACACAGACACACAGACACACACATACATGCACTGACACACTAGTCCTTAGATAATTGGCTCCACCTTCAATGTGTTTTCTTTTACATTTCTGTCCATATCAGAGGGAACATTAGTATCTACTGCTCAACTGAACACAACTTTTATCATTTTCTTAATATTTTGTGAGCTTCTATGGCAAATTATTCAGAGAACATGTTTGTTGCGTCTTTGTGCTGCAGATCTGAACACGTGTGGGACGCTGCAGCCGTGTTTGAACAAAGGAACCTGCAGCAACACGGGACCAGACAAATACTACTGCTCCTGTCCTGACGGCTTCTCCGGGGTCAACTGTCAGAGAGGTGAGAGGAGCCGGGTCCGAGGTTCAAGGCACTACGAAGAGTTTTCAACTCTTTGTGAAGTTTAATCAGAACTTCACTTTTACTTACAACAGGATTAAAATGAGGTGGGAAGAAACACAGAATACTGATTACCTGATTCTGATCACAGTCCTGCTCCCAGAGGATGAACCTTTTACATTTTAACCCTAACCCTTTAATGACCCCAGATTGTCTCTTAATAATAATAATAATAATAATAATAATAATAATAATAGTAATAATAATAATACATATTATTTTATATATAATAAATTATTATTGTTCATTTATAGAGCGCTTTTCGTGGAACGCAAAGACACTTTACATAAGTAAAAACGATCATAAAAAAACAACATAATATATAAAACACACAACATTAATACACATATCTCAGTCAAATCTGAACACACAGATATCATAAACAAACTGCCATTTACCAGTAAATCCAGTTAAATTTGAAGTCTGATATAGTGTACATATTTTTATAATATTTTTCCATATTTTAATTTTTAATTTTCTTCTATTCTAAATTTGAGTCTTGATGTTTGCAATACTTGCTTTTATTATTCATTTAATTTTCTCTTACTATGTTTATGTTATTCACCAAAGCAAATTCCCTGCATGTGGAAACCTACTTGGCAATAAACCGGATTCTGATTCTAGAAATTATAGAAACAGGAGGCTCATTTATAACTTCAGTTCTTGCCTCATGATCATCATGTTTAGACATTTTCTTTACTGTCAAAAGTAATCCAGGTGATTGCTGTCCGTTTCCATGGTTACAGTGTAAACAGAAACCACACTTTTCATGGTATGATGAAATATAGACTCAAAATATATACAAAGATATCAAAAACCCAAACGATTTTAAATTGCACAAAAGTTATTCTGTCATAAAAATTGTGATAGTACATGTTTATTAAAACTTTAGTTATCCTGGAAATACCAATGTATGGCATACGTAGTTAACACATAGTAGTGACTCGAGTCAGATCTGTGAGTGTAGAGCTGCAACGATTAATTGATTAGTTGTCAACTATTAAATTAATCCCCAACTATTTTCACAGTCGATTAATCAGTTTGAGTCATTTTTTAAGAAAAAAAAAAAGTCAAAATTCTCTTTTACCACTGAGCCGACTGAAAACGTGTCCCTCTCTCCTGTTTCTATCTGTCTCAGCGGACCATGCCTGTCTGTCCAACCCCTGTCTGAGTGGAGGAAGCTGTGTGGAAACCAGTCAGGGTTTTGAGTGTCGCTGTGCCCCCGGGTGGACCGGACCCTCCTGCTCCACCAGTAAGACCTACTGAAACCTTTTTATCTTTTATCAAATCCTCTTTGAGCCTCCATTGAAGCTTCATGAACCGGTGGACTTTCTGTCTTGTCTCAGATGTGGACGAGTGTCTGGTGAACCCCTGCAGTCATGGAGGAAGCTGTCAGGACCTGGTAAACGGTTTCAAGTGTACCTGTCCTCCTCAGTGGACCGGGAAGACCTGCCTCATCGGTCAGTGCTCCTTCGGCTCTTCTTGAGACTTTTTAAATGTGTGGTGTGAGGCTCTTTAGGAAACTGTATTTAACTGATGATTCATCTCTTCCATTGTGGAGATTTCATGAACAAATAGATCTCATCAGCTTCCTCGGGCGTTTTCAGTCCGGAGCTCCATCCTTCACCTCCTCTCACTGGCACTCCTGAGGTTTCTTACCTAATCACCAGGATGATCCCGGGGGGAATGGTTGTGGTTTGGAGGCTTAGCGCCCCGGATCACCTCACCGCAGCGCTAATTCTCTGCCGACCACCAGCTGGCAGCCGCATTATCCTCAACCTTTAACTGTGGCTAGTTTGGTCTGCCGGCCCTCGTTTTGGAGTCTGTGTTTCACTGCTGAATGATTTTAGACGCATCGTTCCTCCTGCTGCCACTGAAGGCCAGACTCAGAATAGCAACTGAGGCCTCCAAATTAACCCATTAACACTGTTTACATTTCATTATTCCAGTGACTCAGGAATGCTATTTGTTCCATCTGTTGTCCAGGTGCTGCTCCTCCCGACCTTTGACATCCGTGTCCTCGGTTGTTCATTGACTTGTTAAATGATGAAAGCTAACGAAGCGTCATTTAAAGCGAGACTAAAAGTAACTTTCCCTGAAAAGGAGCCACTGTGGCCTCAAGTGGCATTTACCGGATAGGTCAAGTGTTAAAAAACTCCTGCTTTCTCTCTCTAATCTGTTTATCCTGTTGTTTATTGTTTTTCGTTTCAGATGCCAACGAGTGTGACGACAACCCCTGCGTCAACGCCAACTCCTGCCGAAATCTGATCGGAGGATACTTCTGCGAGTGCGTCCCAGGTTGGACGGGCCAGAACTGTGACACCAGTGAGTAAGACGCTCCAACGACACAATGATAATCAGAATGTGTAATGAGGAGGAGATGGGACGAGGCAGAACATTCAACCTTTCCATTCAAAATTTCCTGCAGAAAATCTTGTGAATGCTGAAAGCTAAAATAAATAGTCTTTATTTGTATAGACACAAAAGGCTTTTGTTTTGAAACTTAGTTTGGGGATGGGGGGTTGCTCCAAAAGAAAATTCTCAGATGTGTCACTGGATAGTTTTTTCATTAGTCATTTGTGGTGTTTTCATAAGGTGGACAACTGACCCCTGCTTTGGTTTTGAAATCCTCCTGATTTTTAAGGTCTCAAGGTCGGCGAGTATGTCAATTTCAGAAATTGTAGTCGCTATTAGTCAGTTAGACACGAAAACGTGGGAAAATAGGGTCAAGGTTGAAAAACACCAAAGTACAGCAGCCTGAAAATGAGCTCTAAAATATTTAAAAGAAGTAGACAAGAGAGCAGCAGGTAGATTTATCTCCACGTAGAAGCCTCATAACACCAAACCTCCAGTACAAACATCTTATCTTTTTCTGTTTTGTTTATGTTTTTATCAAACTCTCATGAGAAACTTGAATTGTTTCTGCAGATATCAACGACTGTCGAGGTCAGTGTCAGAACGGAGCGACATGCAAGGTGAGCTTCCTGTTTGGAGTTTGTTTTCAGGCTTTTTTCTTACTGCAACACACACACTTTGTCTTCACCACAGCTATAAACAGCAAATGCTGAGCCATGCATGTAGGGCAGAGACGTGACTGTGTGTGTGTGTGTGTGTGTGTGTGTGTGTGTGTGTGTGTGTGTGTGTGTGTGTGTGTGTGTGTGTGTGTGTGTGTGTGTGTGTGTGTGTGTGTGTGTGTGTGTGTGTGTGTGTGTGTGTGTGTGTGTGTGTGTGTGTGTGTGTGTGTGTG
>CAKAKR010041321.1:0-11397 GCA_916700685.1 Adelosebastes latens
ATGGTGTGGGGCGGCATCTCCCTCACTGGCAAAACAAGGCTTGTCATCATTGAAGGCCATCTCAATGCAGTGAGATATCGGGATGAGATTCTGCAGCCAGTGGCGATCCCATATCTCCACAATCTGGGACCCAACTTCATCCTCCAAGATGACAACGCTCGCCAGCATGAGGAGGAGGTGCTAGGCTGTTGTGGCTGCGTATGAATCTTCCACCCGCTACTGAGGCTCCTGACATATTGTATTAAATGAATAAAGTGTAAAATTGACAATATGTCTTGTTTGTTCCTTGTTACTGATAGAGAGTTCAATCATCCAATTCACCAAATAACTCAAAACAAGAGTCAACACCAACAGGCGAATACACTGTTTACCATTGACGGAGCATTTTGGCAAATTTTTCTTGGGCGCTACCCAAATAATCAGCTGTGCTGCTCATCCCACAAATGCATGATCCTTACAAGTTGGACATCATTGCGAAGGTAAATAAACAGGCTTTCCAACGATGTAAAATACAATGACCATTAGCATTGTAACAACAGAGAAATAATCCACCAAACACAAGTTTCCGAACTTTCTTTTTCCAGTTTATATTCACTTTCCTGTCATATGAGAAGTGGAAAAACAGCAAATATTCACATTTCACAAGCTGGAACCAGCAAATATTTGGCATTTTTTATTGGAACATCAAAATAGTTGCTGATAATTTCTTTTCAGCTCTACATGCAACCCTTGAAATCTGATCATTTTGCAAAACTAACTTTAGTTTTTTGGTGTTTTCAATCAAAAATCTATAAATTTCTCCAATCAAAGACTTTCAATTCTTTCACTTTTGAACTTAGTAGATGGCACCGTATTTCAGGCAGCGGTGGAAAACTACTACTATAAGTAAAAGTAGCCATACACCAATATAATAACACTACAGCCATGCTCCACCATCTTCACCATGCATGTTTGCACATGCAAAATTGTACTTATGTGCATTACTTGAGTAAATGTACTTACTGCCGTTACTTTCCGCCACTGGAGTCATAGAAAGTGCACCATGAGAACTGCAAGTGAAAGACAGATGAAGTCTGTGGTTACATTAGCAAATGTTGGTTTCCTTTAAAATATATTGTTATCATGTTTCCTGTTCTCATAAATAACGGACTCATAACTCATAAATACGTCAGACACGTCCATAATATAACCATTTAGACACTCACAGTAGTGTTATGTATTATGATATTTGCACAGATTATATTTTGTTGACAGCAACAGGAAACATTCAGTCAACAAATATTAAATAAAGTTTGCTAAAACCTGATCTTTGAAAAGGAGGTTATCATGCTTTTGTTTATATGAATCTATAGGTACGTCTAATTAATAACTGAAGCTTGGATTTTGAAGTTAGAGTTTGATTTCCACCTGTAAAGATGATTAAAGAGGACCTATTATGCTTTGTGTTTTTCCCCCCGTTCCTTTATTGGGTTATATAGTTTTTTGTGCATATAAAAGATCTGCAGAGTTACAAAGTCCAAAGTCCAAAGAGAGTTACTTCCCCCCACAGAAACACCGCCTTTTGTTCCGTAATGTGGTGATGTCACCAAGGAACACATTTGCATAATAACTGCCTAGAGGGTTATGGTACGTGTCCACAGCCTACATCCCATGCTTCCCATTCATTGTCTATGTAAGCAGGTTTGAAAGCTGGAAGCAGCAGCCCACGAGGGAAAGCTTTCGTCCAATCAGGTGCCTTGTGTCTAGTGGCAGCCCATCGAGCATCCAATGCTGGGAAGCGCCCCTCTGGACATGACACGGACGCTTTCCCTCGTGGGCTGCTGCTTCCAGCTTTCAAACAGGAACCAACATGCCGGCTTGTTTGGAAACTTTCTTCTCTTATATTACGAAAATAGTTCACTGAAATGTGTTTCTGAAAACATTTTATGAGATAAAATAAGCCACGTAGTTGATGAATCTGTCTTCATTTTAGATCGACGGTTAGTTTAAAAGTTTCTCTGGAGTTTCCAGAGGCGGCGAGTCGCGTCGGACGCCCGTGATTTGCTTAAAGTAGACTAGACCTCAACTTAATGCAAATGAGGAGCGGGCGACGTGACGGTCTGTCTCTCGAATCGCGCCGCCACGCTACCAGAATGCATTGCACGGCTGCTTACATAGACAATGAATGGGAAGCGTGGAAAGGACGGAGCCTGTTGACATGATTCGTTTAAACTCAAGCGCCAATCAGAGTGATTTCTCTCTCTAGCGGGCGCCGCTGCCAATTCAACATGCTGAATCGGCCGAAAAAACTCCAACACAGGCAGACTAGAGCCGACGGTGCGGGACACATCACAAAAACTAGACCGACAGACGCTCACCGACGGCTCCAAACTGTCCGATGGCCGACCGTCGGCTTGGTGTGTCGGGACCTTTAGTCTAGTTAGAAGCAAAGAGTCCAAAGAGCTTGGTTCGGTTGACCAAAAATAAAGCGTTTTTTGAACATTAAATCATGTAAACATGTTCTAGTAGAAACCAAAAACACAAGTATGAACCTGAGAATAAGCATATTAGGTCCTCTTTAAAAAGCTGAACAAGAAGCACTAGAGGTGTATTTGAGCTGCTTTAAAAAGGCACCAGTGAAAGTTAATATGTGCTGAATGAACCCAGCGTGGTGTGACGTGTCGGAGCCTTTTGAAAACAGCAGAAGAGAATAAAAGAGGAAGAAAGAGGAGGAGCCAGCAGATGGTTGGAGGTGAGATAGACAGATAGGAGGGCCCTTCCTGAGTGGAGCTGTTGGCTGTGTGGAGCTGCTCTCTGCTTTCTACACTCCCAAAGACTATGGACTAAACCTGCACTGGAGTTATTTCTCTCTCTTTAAGAAGATTTGAGCCACATTGGAGGTAAGAAAACATTTGTTTTTCTTGCATGTTTTCACTTCCATCCCCCCTCTCTTTGCTGTGTGTGCAGCTGGGTGTGAGGCAGTAATTCAGTACCTGTCTGTGTAAAACTCCACTCAAATGACACCTTTTACTAACAACTTGTGTCTCTTCTTTTTGTGTTTCAGCTCATAAAGCATCTGCATGTATTTGCGGCCAAGACTCAGGAGTGAAAAGCTCCCTAAAGAGGTATTTTTTGTTTTTACCCAGCAAACATCATGAAAGAGCTGTAAAATGTTTGGTATGCAGCCGGTCCTCTCAGGTCCCTGCATGTGAAAGGCCGATACTGATACTGTCTTTTCTCTCCCCTCCCCTGTGAGCTTTCTGAATTCTTTTGTGCTGAAGTAAAAGTGACTTGGACACACCAGTTTAATATGTTTACCAGAAATGTTGCTGCATCTTTGCCAAGATTAATATCCGACTATTGATTCAGAGTCTCATGCACTTTGATGTTTGATGCTGTTCTTCCTTCCTGATGTACCAGGAACAGAAACACATTTAATATTGATTGATATGTTAATTTGTTTGTGGCACATTTTGTCGTCTGGGTGTAACTGATAGTTCCTCCTTTCCTGTAACTCACATTGCATGCTTTAAAACACCCAGATGTGTGTGTGTGTGTGTGTAACCAGCATGATATCACATTTAATCTATTATTTTGCAGACTGATTTCTGCAGACTAACCTGCAGAATGTGAATTATTTGAAGACAGAAAAACAGTCAGAATGTGTGCAAACACAACTTGATATGAAAACTAATGTAATGCATGAAGATTTTGCCTTCACATTTTGCAAAACAGAAGGTTTATGATGGATATAAAAGCAGTAACAAAGCTCTCTGGTGTGCATTTACACAAGCCAGCGAATGTCCCTGAATAAAATGCACTTCCTTCTTTCTGCAGGAACATTTCCAAAGTATTTATTACTTGATTTGAATATCATGTTTGAAGGAAAACAGCAGCTGTGTACCTTTTAAAATTACATGAACACATTATCTCTATGAAGTAACAATAACTGATTACATTAAAGTAGCAGATACATGTTAACATAATAGATGCTATCAAAGGGAGTGTGAGCTGACAGCTGTGATCTATAAAGATATCTTATCAGCTCTCTGGCTTCAGCTGCAGATATTTTCACACCCAGAATCCACTCAAGCAGCAGAAATAATCCTGCTTTCATCACCGCTGTGTTTGAAGTCATAAATCTGAAGGAATTCTGGCATCCAGCTTTTCCTTTCCCTCAATTTTCACAAGTTACTTTCCTCTTCTACAATGTTGGTTTCCCCGTCACACAAGAGGAAGTAGCTGAGACAAATTCACCAGATGTTAATGCTCTGTCACTGATAGCGTGACTAAGCATTTTAATATCTAACATCAGTCTCTGTGGTTATTATTCATACCAACTTCGGTGGCGTGGCTGCAGCTGATGTTGAGAAACTAAACCTAGATAACAGAAAAAAGGAAGGATGGGGGGTTGATTGCAGAGGTGGAAGAAGTAAACAGATGTTTTACTTACTGTAAGTAAGAGTTGCAATACGACAGTGTAGAAATACTCTGTTACAAGTAAAAGTCCTGCGTTCAAAATCGTACTTAAAGGGACAGTGTGAAACATTTCGGGGGATCTATTAGCAGAAATGGAATATAATATTTTGTTTTCATTAGTGTATAATCACCTGAAACTAAGAATCGTGTTTTGGTTAGCTCAGAATGAGCCCTTCATATCAGGGAGTCCACCATGTTGGTCAAACCTGGGGGGCAACTTCTAAAATATCTGTCTTATTAGCTGCTAAATGCTGCAACATGTTCACCAGCTGGTCTCTAACTGTGTGTGTCTGCTGTGTGATGCTGGGCAGGTAGTGTATAGTGGGTTTAAACCAGAAAATTAGGGATGCACCGATACCAGTATCGGGTATTGGGTCCGATACTGTGCTCATGTACTCGTACTCGCAAAACAGCTCCGATACAACGGCACCGATATCACTTTACGGCAGCGTGACGTTAACCTCTCGTCACCATCTTTCTGGTCCTATCGCACGCGCTCACGCTCCACCTCCCCGACGGTGCGGGCGAGACGGACCGGTGGTGCATCACGGGGTTTTGCTTGCACCCTCTGACTCGCGCGTGCGTTAGACTCCTTGGTCCGTGTTTCAAGACGGGTCGGGTGGGTTGCAGACATCGCCGAAGACCCCTGCCGCCTTTTTTATGTGGGCCGAGCCCCGCCCTGGAGGCACGACGCGGTTGGGGCGCACTGAGGACAGTCCGCCCCGGTGACGCTTTGGCCACGGCCCCGTGAAGCACCTTCGCCCCGAGCCTTTCCAAGCAGACCTAGAGCCGGCTGGCTGGAGGGTCTTTTGGCACAGAGACGTACTCGTATCGGTACTCGGTATCGGCGAGTACCCAAATGTAAGTACTTGTACTCGGTCTAAAAAAAAAGTGGTATCGGTGCATCCCTACAGAAAACAAACCAAAACGGCGAAGTTGCAGGACGTAAAACCAAAACAAAGAGCTGAAAGGTGCTAAAATGCTCCATAGAGCCGAGGGTTTGTCACTACTAGCGACTCCTTCCTCATACAAACAGTTATGTAGATATAAAAACACTGATTATAGCTGCTTTAACGTCCTCTTTCTTTCTGCAGATGAGCGACCAAGAGAGCAGCACCTCGGCCTCTCAGACGGAGGGAGAGTGTGAAGGAGAGATGGATGAAGAGCTAGATGAAGAGCTAGATGAAGAGCTAGATGAAGAGATGGAGGGTGAAGGAGAAGGAGATGAGAAAGAGCGGGACAGTCCGGTCCCCGGTCTGTACAGCTTCTCCTCGTCTCTGTGTGCCGTCATACGCATCAAACAGAAGTACCGGGCCATGAAGCAGAGGCGTCAGGAGATGATGGCCCTGCAGGGCCTCGGAGGGACCGGGGCCCTCACGGGAGCTCACCTGAGAGCCAGCCCCAAGATCTTCACCTTCGACGGACTCACCCCTACCGCCTCCTACTCCTCCACCCTATCATCCACCGCCCCTCAGAGGAAGAAGAGGAGGAGGAGGAAGCGGGTGATGTTCCCTAGCAACAGAAGAGGCTGTCGGGCCCCTCCGAAGCCGGCGGCCAGCCGAGCCAAATACTGCCTCTACCTGCTCTGTGCCATCGTCTTCATCCAGGTAAATACGACCCCTACGTGACCTGGAGGGAGGAAGAGGAATTAGTGAACTCCATTGTGACCACACCGGGTGTAAATATAGACTGAGCTGTGTGCATGTTCAGTCATGTCTGTGTTTCATTCACTAGTAATATACTTCTAAAGGTCTGAAGTGAGTCATCAAAGCTACAGTAATGCCTCAGGGCCTCTTTAAGGGTTAATCTGGGTCAGGGTGACGGTTTCTGACTGCTTTATTGTCACGAATATCTCATCAGCGTTATGAATAGTTTATTTTGCAGTTTACAACGTAAACTTTTCTAAGTGTGTTTTCTAGTTGCTGATGCAGTTGAGCGGAAGCAAACTTGGAAACAAGCCGTTTCCCTTTCCAAGGAAACAATCAGAAGAGATTACAAGGTCTGAATTGCAGCAGTAAACAAGAGGACTGGCATGGCACGGCATGAGACAATTGAATGATCTGCTTCCAATTCAATAATGTCTTCTAAGCAGGTTTTGAATATGTAATTTGACCACACTGGAAAAATGATAAACTCAAAGCTCCTTGATTTTAACACTATTCTCACTAGAAAATGGAGAAGCTGCTCAAAAACTATTAAAGCTAGGGTTGGTGATGTTGAGAAACTAAACTTAATCTTAATTCGTCATATACATACAGGAACATACATGAAATTTGACCTCTGCATTTAACCCATCCTAAACATTTAGGAGCAGCGAGCTGCTGTGAAGCACCCGCGGAGTAACTTAATGTCTCAGTCAAGGACACTACCACATGCAGACAGTAGGAGTCGGGGACTGAACCCCCAACCTTCTGGTTAAAGGACGAACACTCTACCCACTGAGATAAAGCCATCCCTAGCATTAAATTATCCAACAAAAAACCTCAGCCCAGTGTTGCCAACTGTTTTCCAGTGAAAGTAGCTAGCAGCACTAGCTGCTGGTCTAGCTAAGAACTGGGTACCGGACCCCAAGATGGGGCCTATTCATTCCAATGAGAATTGCTCTCCTGACGCATACCAAAGAGATGAAACTCCAGTGTTTTTTTTGACAACAGCCGCTGCCACCATTTTGGACTGAAAAAACGCTTATTATATTTACAATATTTTATTGTTCAACACAGGTCATTTTGGTAAAATAAGACATGGAATAAAAATAGTTTTGTTTTACTTTTGTATGGCACTTTTTATGCAGACTTTTTACCGTCCGGTAGTCGCTTTCAGTCCACAATGGCGGAAGCGTAGCTCTGCTGCTGGGCGCTGATGTTGCAATGGAACGACCAACTGTCTTTCACTTCGTGGCGATATACGTTCTTTATGCATACGCCAACAAAGTGTTCTAGCTTCCAGGTTTAACTCCGGGGTACTCGGCCCACTGAATGTGAAACTGAAACGCAGTAGTGTTTCTCCCGCTGGCCCCGCCCCCCCGCGAGCTCCCACTCGGCCTATAGACTTTACATTCTGATGACATCACAGATGTTTAAATTGGTTTTCTCCGCTCTAGTAAAGTTTTACAAATTTGAAACCTCCATGGATCAATCATTCATAATAGAAATAAACATCTTGTTTGCAGTGCTGCAGGCTTCTTTACCTTCTGACAGAGCCAGGCTAGCAGTTTCCCCCTGCTTCCAGTCTTTATGCTAAGCTAAGCTAACCGGCTGCTGGCTGTAGCAAGAAAGAGAATAAACGGATTTCCCAAAATGTCAGGACCTTTGATTGACATCCAAGTCTTGTATTATTTTCTGTTGTATTGAATCAGGACACAGCTTTGTATTAATATCTGTCATGTGTTTGGTTGCAGGTGTACAACGCCATAGAGAACCTAGATGACCACGTTCTGCGGTATGACCTGGAGGGGCTGGAGAAGACGCTGAGGAGAGAGGTGTTTGGACAGCAGGGAGCGGTGGACGGTCTGCTGTCCCACCTGAAGGACTACCTGTCCACCTACGTCCACAACAAGCCCCTGGTGGTGTCCCTGCACGGCCCCAGTGGCGTGGGCAAGAGCCACCTGGGACGCCTCCTGGCGGGACACTTCCGCTCCGTGGTGGGCGAGACGCTGGTGCTGCAGTACTACGTCCTCCACCACTGCCCCCAGGAGGCCGACGCCCTGCAGTGCGCTCGCGACCTCTCCGCCCTCATCTCGGAGATGGTCGAGCGGGCCGAGGAGGAGGAGAAGATCCCGCTCTTCATCTTCGACGAGGCCGAGCACATGCACGACGAGATCCTGGACGCGCTGCAGCAGCTCGTGGCCTCCAAGCAGTCCAACGAGTACCTGAACGCTATCTACCTGTTCCTGAGCAACCTGGGCCACGCACACATCACCAAACATATGCTATACAACTCCTCAAGTATTTCTATGGGTCACCTAGTGAAAGAGCTGACTCCGATATTACGCAGCACTCTGGAGGAGCTCCACCCGCTGTGGACAGAGGCGGACGTCTTACCTCTGGGCCTTCTGGAGAAAGGTCACGTGATGGAGTGCTTCCTGGATGAAATGACACGAGAGGGGTTCTACCCGGATCATACCAACATAGAGCGCCTCGCGGGGGAGATTGAATATTACCCCGCGGTCGGGGGGCATGAATACTCCCAGACGGGCTGCAAACAAGTGGTGGCTAAGGTCAACCTGTTGTGAGATCCTCTGCAGGAAATGTTTCACATTCTTTAAAGCATGAAGAAATAGAGCTCGAGAAGAGAGAAGCGAGTTACAGGGTTACGAAACTTGAATGACACAACCCGGAGCCACAGCTTACACGAGCAGTTTTGTGAAAGAGTGAAAAAAAAAGGACACTATATGTCGTGAGAAATGTGACGTTAATCCTGTGAAGAGGTTTGAAAATGTCCCGTCACACTAACAGTCCTTAAAGGGTCAGTTCACCACAGTTATGAAGAAAAGAAACTATCTGCAGAGAGTTTAGGTTTTATTTGATATCGGTCTTCACCACAATACCACGGAGGTAAGTGGGATTTTGTTTGTTGTGTGGTGCTCACAGCATAATTATCATTAAGGGGAGACTCGTGGGTTCCCCGTAGAACCCATTTTCCCATCATCTGAAAATGGTCATGCCAGTTTTTCCTCGCCAAAATTTAGCGCAAGTTTGGAGCGTTATTTAAAGGGACTATTTGTAACTTTCAGAAATGCTTGTTAACAGCGACACCTGTGGCTTTGAAATCAGACGAAGGTCTCTCCATGAATCAATGCTGATCCTAGTGTTGGCTTTTCCTGCCTCAGCGCAGGCTGAGGCAGCGGGGCTCCTCAACGAGTTATGTTATCGCCTCCCGAATGCAGCCCGCAGGAAGACACCGGCACCCGGTCAGTAACGAGACGATAACGTAACTCGTTGAGGAGCCCCGTCACTTCACAAGACACGGGAAACCTCTGTTGGTCTGGAGGAGCTGCAGCAGTTATTTCTGCACAAATGTCCACTGTAGATTTACTAGATATTCTCAGAGCTAAACTAACTCTTCTGCAGTGTGGAGTGAGCGCGCGTTCACGTCTAGAGGTGGAGCGAGTACGCGAGAACGCACGCTCTGTCTGAGTGAAGGCAAGCAGGCAGAGGAGACGAGGCTACGGCCAAACGCGAGCGCGCATATGCGAACGCGCATGTGTCCCGACCCGCTACATTTATACGCTTAAAAAGTTACAAACAGTCCCTTTAACCCCCGTCGCTACAACCTCCGAGAGATCGATTGCGTTAATGCTTTAGAGAATTAGTGTCGTTAAAACTAATTTATGGCTAGACACCACTCGAGTATTTTTATGATTTGTGTGAACTGACCCTTTAACCCCTTTTGTTTATGTCACAACTACTACATATTAGGCAGCTCAACCAGTAAGGAGATGCATGAGTAAGACCAATATTCATTCATGTGATAATAAGGGGAAGTTCAGATATTTATGATGCATCAGTTACTAACAAACATTTTAAGACAACTAGCAGTTGTTTTGTTTTGTCAGAAACGTCAAATGTGAAGCAGCAGGACTTTTTATTAATGTTAGTGCAAGTCAGCAGATTCTACAGATCTTTACAAGTTGTTGCATGGATATACTAAACGTTCACCTCCAAAGAAATGAACTTAAAGTTAACTTAGACTTGCACTAGCGTTACATTTTATTGACCTGATGAGATTTAATGAGTCATGATGTTATTAATGTGTATTCAGGTTTTTTACAGTCCAAATATTTCTAATATAAACTTTAATGTGTAGTGAGTGCTTTGAAATTAAAGACACCATTTAAACACGACAGTGAGGTTTTTTCTTGCAAAGCATAATACGGTGGTTTGTTTGTCAGAACAAAGGGAAATCTTAAAGTTATAGTTTGACATTTTGGGAAATATGCTTATTTGTTTTCTTGCTGAGTTCCAGTTACCAGCTTTTTCCCGCTGCTTTAAACTTCATCTAAGTCTTCCTCAGCAGATGGAGTTTGTTGGAGAAGTCCACGACAACTTAGCAGAGAAGGACGTGAGATGTGGTTAAAGCTCCAGAAAAAGCTAGTAAGTGGAGGACAGAGTGAGGGCTGTACCGAATACTTTGAAGCTTCATTCATAACGTTGACATTCAAATTCTCAGTCAACATTTGAATACTCTGTGCAGCTTTTTTTTTTTTGCATGTCTCATCATTGTGTTGTGTTTCTGCACAGTTGCAGATAAAGATTAGGCGAGGATTGTTTCCGACTCGTGTGACTCAAACTTTTCTAATAACTCCAGAGCGTTGTAAAGTCCTAAAGTCAACACTTATTGTAAAAAGATAGATGAAATCATTTCCAAAATTAGCAGCATTTTTTTATCTAACGAAATATTCTGCTTCAATGAATATTTGTCGGCGTTTAGCCTTTCAAAAACAACGTTTTCAATGAGGTCAAAAAACTGTTTACGCACCAAATCTCTCTATTCAAATTGAGGATTTTGTTTGGGTGATAACGTCACAAAATATCATTTGAAAACCTCAATAGAAGCTTCGAATGTAAAAAATAAAAAAAAACATTCGGTATAGCCCCGAGCACATTCCTGTTTTCTACCATATTTAGATGCAGGCAACTTAATTAAGACCTTTTCTTTCTTCTTTTTAAAAAAAAAAAAATGAAAACCAAGCATTTCTCATTTTATGGCAAATCTCAGTGTATTTAAACATTTTGTGTATTATTTGAAAAGGCTGAAAAAATGAAAACAGTATCTGTAAAGGCGAGGAAAAAAATCGTATCCGTCTTCTGTCAAAGGAGCGGTTTCCAGTCGCTGACTACTTTTAACTGTAGCAGTATGTTATTTGTAAAAAAAACAATTTAAAAGTGGAAATAATTGAATATAATTATTCTGTATCAATCTCTTGTTTCAGAGATTGTT
>CAKAKR010041348.1:0-15960 GCA_916700685.1 Adelosebastes latens
TGATTGTGTCAACGGTTAATAATAATAAAAACAAACTCTTGCACTGAAGCTATGGTTTAGTATTCTTGTCCTAATATTTAAAGGACCAGTTACACCAAATGACAAACGCTTACTTCTAGTTTTGGTTTAATTTGTCCTGAATTTTAGACGTCTTCTTACACCTCAATACATTGAACTTTAGAAAATTCAGCATCTCTTTACAAATAATATTCTTAATAATAGACTTTTTTCTACCCTTTTTTTCAAAATATGCTGACTTTTTTGAAAAGGTTTTTACATACTATACTAAGACTTTTTTAATGTTTTCAACATACTATACTAAGACTTTTTTAATGTTTTCAACATACTATACTATGACTTTTATTTTATTTTTTTGACATACTATACTATGATTTTTTTTCAGCATGCTATACTAGGACTTTTTTTTAAAAAAATTCAACATAATATACTATGACTTTTTCGACACACTATACTATGACTTTTTTTCTTTCAACATACTTTCTTATGACTTTTTTCGACATACTTTACTATGACTTTTTTAATGTTTTCTACATACTATGACTGTTTTATTTTTTCGGCATACTATACAATGACTTTTTTCGACAGTTTCCTATAACTTTTATTTTTTCGACATACTTTATGATTTTTTTAACATGCTATACTATGACATTTTTTTGACATACTATACTATGACTTTGGTAATTTCTTCTTACATATACTATGACTTTTTTCGAAATACACAGTATGTATAGTTGACATACTATACTATGGCTTTTTTTTCAACATACTATACTATGACTCATTTTTTTTTCCGACATACTATATTATGACTTTTTTCGACACTATGGCTTTTTTTAATAATTTTGACATACTATACTATGGCTTTTTTTCCAACATACTATAATATGACTTTAATTCATGCATTCATAAACATTTGGGTTAATGTTAGCACTAATTCTGATTTGTAGTAAATGGAATAAAAAGTGAATTTTTTTTGTTTGTATGCATGCAAAGTTTGGGACTTCAAGCGTATTTTTCCGTTTTTATGGTTGATACTTTAACATATTAAAACAATGTCAGGTTAAGAGCGGGAGCTGTTGCCAAAAATTCATTAATTATTACTTAGTTTAAAGTTACTGATCCTTGTTTGGAAGTCAAGATGGAAATCTTTCTTGAACTTTACGTTTAAACAGTAACCGGACGTCACTGCCGACTTCCAAAACAATATTCAACTCATGTCGCCTATTGATGTATTCACTGTGCTGCAAACTGTATGGATTTATGTCTCAGTTTATAGCATGAGTTTATGGCCCTTCTTCCATTTACTCACCTGATGGTCTGCCATCACTGTGTCATGTGGTCTACCTGCATGCAGGTGTGAGGAATGGCAAGCATGAAGGGTCTGAAAGGAGAGAGGGAAAGAGTTTGAGTTTGACAGCCTCCTGCTGGTTAACTATTGGATCACAGCAACAAACTGACATTATTACAGACCACACTATCGACAGTTTTCATAGAAGCTGTTCTGGAGGAAGATGATGATTCAACTCTGTGGTGATTTTTGAGACTTTAAAGGTTCTATATACAGGATTGAGCATTAATATAGCAGCAAACAACTAGGCCTATTTGCAATGTAAAGGTATGGTGGAGTAATACCTGAGCAGAGAATGAAGTCACACTCTGTCTGTTGTAACATTTAATCCGAGCTGTCTGTACTTTGTTCAGTAATGGGCCGGCCAGTGTGCGTTTTAGTGCATGTGAGTCTCTCTGTTGTGCCCCACTGGCTAGCTGATGGCCGCCGCTCCATGCAGCCCACTGAATATGTGGCAGTAGTGTTTCCGCTGCTGGCCCTTTAAATTGTGATGCCGTAACAAATCGCTTTTCTCGGCTCGAGGAAAGTTTTACAAATATAAAACCTCTATGGATCAAAATGTCATAATAGAGTCATTATTGACCCTGTTTGCAGTTTGAGGTGTCCCGTCAACAGTTTTACAGACGTCTCTTTTACAATGGTGGTCTATGGGGCAAATGCTTTTTAGGCCGCAGCGGGATTTTTCGCTGCAGTACTGCAAGTAACCACTGGAAAATTGGAAGAAAGGCTAATGCCTAGTTCACATTACACATCCTAGTCCTGATTTTCCGCTCCCCGACTTTCCGCTTACTGTATGTGCTGCATATGCAACACGGAGCAAAGTTGTTGTTGCACCTAGAGGAATAAATAGTAAAAAAAGACATGTGGAAACTGGTGGAAAAAGACTATTTTGCACACGTGCCAACAACAACATCAGCAATATGTCTCACACATGGTATCATGTCATTTACCCTGTATTTCTTGCGTGTGTTTTCGTGACAAAATGTAGTTTGGAGACCTCATCCATGGTCCTAAACCACGGCGTCGTCTCCATGTTGAGAGCCCTGTGGAGGCAATAGATATGCTCTGAATTCTGTATTGAGCACCTTTAGTGGTGGTGCTTCTAAAACAATAATTGACTTTTGAATTAGAATAAATAATGAAACACACTTACTGATTACTTAGAGTTAATGAATTTCAATCTGGGTCATTAGGTCACTTTTTTTTTTTTTAAAGATGTAATGAATTCAGTTGCCCACTAGATGGAACTGTTTAGCTGAGTATGACTGACTAGGCTAGGTAGCAACTATAGAGGAAAGTATCCATATGGTTATAGCAAACAAACAGACAGCCTACATCTCTCAAACTCTTTATTTATTTACAATAAAGGATGTGTTGTATAATAAATAGAGGGCAGTGTATAGTGAGTACTGATAGCTACACACACAGAAAGACTGAACAGCACTTTTTCCACACATCTCAGGAAAACATGACTCGGTCAAAACCGAGTATATGGCTGGACTGTATATGGTCAGTGTGTGAATTTGTGGCTAAATTGTTACACAAATAGTCAGTGGTCATGTCTATAATGTTTTGTGAACAGTTTTTATTCCACTTATATCTTAATGTTTGATTGAAAGACAACTTATAATGAAGCAAATGACATTCAATAATAGTAAATGGTAACATTTACTAGTCAGTATATTATACATTTTATACAAGGTGAAAAGGTATTAGCATGACATACAGTATGCAAGGTTAAAAGTATTTCAGTTTTTTTATTAAAGCATGTGTATCAAGAGCATTCCTCATAAGTGGTGTGTAACAATATATACATATGTCGCGAAAGTTTATCAGCGAAGAGTCAGTCAGTCAGTCTTTTGCGTTTGTAGGGCTGGCCCTCTGCGGTCCAGATGAAGAATGTGTCCTCAGACCAGCATTTCACCACTGTGACCGTATGGAAGTTACATTTAGGACACTGTTTGATGATAAATCTTCTATGAAATGTCTCTTTTGCGATGCATATTCTTAGATACATATTTAGCCTACACATTTCAGTGAGTAATTAACTTTATATAGAGCTTTTTAAAACAGTAGTTACTGTTGATCAGACAGGATTTGTTACTGGTAGGAATTCTTGTAATAATATGAGAAGGCTGTCAGCAAAAATTGGCCAGCATGGTGATACGGTTAGACGCGTTTTTGGGCTTGGAGACACGATCTGCAGCTGGCTTAAGTTATTCTATAACAGTCCACTTGCTGCGGTTTGAATTAATGGTCAATCATCTTCCTACTTTCCCTTGGGCAGGGGTGCCCGTTGTACCCACTGCCATTTACAATAGCCATTGAGCCCCTTGCAGAAGCTATAAGGACCAGTCCAGATATCACTGGAATCTCTGTTGGTGAAAAAGATCACAAAATAGCCTTATATGCTGACCATGTCTTGCTCTTTATAACTAACCCAAAGATATCTATACCAGCTGTTTTGGATGTAATAAATACATTTAGTGAATTTTCAGGGTATAAAATTATTATTTTTTTAAGTCTGAAGTCATTAGGCAATCCTTATCACCCCATCCCATCTAACCCATTTAAATGGTCACCCAAAGGTTTTACTTACCTGGGGATCTCGATCAGGAGTGTTATGGACAATAACGTGATAATCAGAACGAGTCTGCAAGTCTGGCAAGCAATAAGAAAGATAGAGGGTCCTCCCTGGCTCCCATACAGGGTAACAATGATTTTGCTCCAGCTTGTTCAGATGGAGGATTTAACATCTGGAGAGAAAGGGGGGATCTTAACTCTGGGGCATTTATTTGATAAAGGAGTTATGCTTACATTTGAACAAATCCAATAGAAATATGGTCTCTCTAGAAGTAATTTCTTCATATATTTACAAATTCATAGCTTTATTCAGGATCAAACCACTTACTTCTTTGACTGTCAGACTTTGCAGATAGAACGTTTACTCCTCAGCAGGCAAGAAATCAGTTCTTCGTCAGGGGGTATAAAAAAAAAAATAGTATAGTATGTCGAAAAAAGTCATAGTAATCTACGTCAAAAATAGTAATACAAAAGTCCTAGTATAGTGTGTCGAGTATGTTCTAATTTTACAGCTAAACAGTACACTAGACGATGTTTCTGACAACATTTGAGGTGAGAAATAGGCATTACAGTAACAGAATATTGATTCATATTTGATCAGCGCTGCTTAGTTTGACCGGATTTTGTGAGTGATTGAGAGCTGCTTCTGTTGAATGAACAGCCAATAGGAACGCTCTCTCTCTGAAATGACCTGTGATTGGCCAAAGTCTTCTATCACAGGCTAGATTTTCTAAAGCCTGAAAACAGAGCCATGAGGAGGTGGAGAAGTCTAGTTTTGTCTCAGAACACTTGAATTACAATATGCTGAAAGGTTATTATGGAATTTATGCCCAATGATGCCAAAAATATGAATTTAAATATGCTTTAAAATGACAAATGACGATACCCTTTAGTGACAAAACAAGTTGACAGTTTGACCCAATTTTATTAGTTTCCTTTTGAAAACCTATTGTATTTCATTGCAACAACACATTTCAATCTACAGTGTACACTTACAAAGGGTTGTAAATAGGAAGGTCATCTGAAACACGACTTTGTGCATTACAGTTAAAGCAAAATGGTCCAGCGACCAGGAAATTACCATGAAATTGGTGCTGGGTGGTGAGTGACTAACCGTCTGGAGGAAGAAAGGACTCAATCCGGACGAGTAAAATATTTACATAGACAGCATTTCGATGCTGTATAATTCTACTGTCAGGAAGACAAAGTTTGAACACAAAGGCAACAAAAAGAAAAATCAACAGGATCTTAAAAAAGTACATCAATGAATATTTAAAACCATGTCTCATGTTATTAACATTTTAGTCCTTGTTTTCTCGTCTTTACAAAAATTATTTGACGGCTTTCCTTCTACAGTTAAGACAACAAATCTTTAACTTTGAGTGATCAGGCACAGACATGTCGTGGCCTATATTAAAAATATAAAAGAGGATAGTGGAAAGAGAAAACATGTTTGGGATGTTTAGTCACTCATCTCCATGTCTTCCTGATGGTGGTCGTCTCCATTCAGTTTGGACTTTTTGGGGATTTGGCCCTCTGATCTCTCCATCTCCTCCTGGCCTTTGGGGGATGAGGCAGAGTCAGAGTCGCTCTTCCTCTCATCATCTTCCTCCTCTCCTTCCTTTTCACTGTCATAACCTTGCTCCTCTTCATCGTAATCCCGGGTCACCTGTCAAGACAGTTTAAGTTAAGTTTTAAAAAAGAAAGTTAGAAGCTTCAGCAAAAAACAAATCACATGAAATGTAGCCAGCTACTGGGATGTTCAAGTCAATACCAGTAATTTCAATAGGAGATTCAACGCTCTAAACGTACCTTAACGTCTCCTTTCTCGCTATCGGACTTGCGATCCCGATCTCGCTCCTTGTCTTTGCTCTTCTTCTTCTTACTGCTGGAGCGTTCTCTTTCATCTCTGCTCCTGTCCTCCCTCCTCTCTCTATCCCGGTCCTTCTCGCGCTCCTTGTCCTTCTTTTTCTCTTTCTTGTGACTGAACATGACAAATGTTTCATTTTCAGTTGTTGTACTCCACATTGATATTTCTATTACCACTCTATTGATTGTTGTTGACACTATTTAAAAATACATTGAATTAAAAGTACTAAATGTAACTAAATTACTTGCATGTAAAATGTGTTTGACAACTCACCGTCTGAGCGAGGGAGACCTGGACAACCTCTTCTTGGGGGACCGAGTTGCACTGCGGCTTCGCCTGTGCCTCCTGAGACACAAAGTATAAATAAATAAATAAATATTAAGACTCCTGTCATTCTTGTTATTTGCTTTTGTGAATGTAGAATCACATCAACTGAAAGAAAGTACCCGTGTTGTGATTGGCACGTGTGCCTTTAGTTCACCATAACACCAATCAACACAGTGCTCAGACCACTTACCGATTGATGCTTCGAGACCTCCTGGCACTGCTGTAGCTCTTGGGGGGCGTCTTTGACCTTTTCTTAGCCTTTTCCTCCTTCCTCCTGTCCCTGATCAAGACGAGCAAGGTCAACAACATTAGCAAACAGCAGCACATTGCAGGAAACAAAAACTGGATGTACTGGCAGCTCTTGCAAGTGAATGTTTTTGCAAAGTATAAAAATGTGATAGGGTAGCACAGTCCATATTTCAAAATCAAGGAGGACAAAATACTAACATTTCACTTGTTTAATCGGCTCACATCACAATAGACATACGCGTTTCAGCACGGAACCTTCTCCAGGGCGTGTTAATTGTGTATTAACTTTGAACTCTGCAATAGAAATGGTCCACCAGTGCCTACATTGGTATTTTTACTTATTGTGATGTCTTTCTTGGGCTATCTTCAAATGATTCATATCCCTAAAATCTTATTGTTACGGTCTACGGTCTCAGAGTGACCGTTCGTTATTGTTTATATTGTTGTATGTTTCTGTGCTGCGCTCTCCCTGTGCTCTTTTCTTTTGGTGCGCTCTGCTGTCCCTTCGCTCCGAGATGACGTCATGTCTAGGGGACCCCCTTCAGGGCCACGCCTCCGGACCGCCCTCAGGTGGATGCCCTTAGTTTCCCGCCGTTTGTGGTCCTGCCTCCGATACGTCACACGTGATTATCCAATCACCAGCCGGCTGTGCCGCGTGGAAAGATTTAAAGGCCAGCTGTGACGAAACTAGGGCGGGCAGTGATTCTGATCGATCTGTCCCCCGTGCCTCTCGATTGTGGTGTAAATTGTTAACCAGAATGTTGTGTATAAGTCCCACTGGAGTCAGTGGACTTTAGATTTGTATAGTGAATGTTAACTAGTTTGAGGTACTTGTTTTTGTTTATATTTCATTGTGCATAGAGCAGTTGTGGAATCTGTCTGTGTGTTAGGGATTATTCTAGGGTGTGTGCCTTTGTTGTCTCCTTTTTGGCCACCTGAAACCCTCGTTTTCAGTTATTATAATTCAATCCATTGTATGTTATTTTGCTTTAATTTCAATCAAGGCAAATAAACAAGTGATTGCCTGATAACACCGGCTCAATGTTACTTCCTTTACCCCTACACCAACTCCGGGTTGTAACACTTATCAAAAGTTAGAAAATTCCAGTATCGTGACAACACTACCGCACATAACATGATGATGCGAAAGACAGAAGCCTTAGCTTTCCACTGCCAAAAGAGTGAATACACCAGCTATTATGGTTTTTATTTTACTTTGATTTAAACAGGATCATGCTAACAAAGGGTTAAGAAAGGGGCAGGTTTTCAAAATAAAATTCATGACTACAACTACAGCTCAAATTCTGCAGCAGTGGTCAACTCATGTGGTCGGCAATAAACTTTAAAAAGGCAGCTGTTTTAGTACGGAGGACAACAGTTGAGATGCTGACCTTGATCTACTGCGACGGCTTCTATCCCGGGAGTGGGTCCTCTTCCTCCGTGGACTCTTGGACCTCCTCCTACTCCTTGAATGGGACCTCCGCCGAGACCTGCTCTTCGATCGTCTGCCAAAATGAAGCAGCGACAGATTTTAAAACATTGCAAATTACTGCCAGAAATTGATTATACTGTTCATGAAGACAACACAGTTCATTTTGTTCACATCTGATACGGTCCACAGTAGGGCTGCACGGTTTTGAAAAAATATCTAATTGCAATTATTTTTGACTGATATTGACATTGTGATATGATTTGTTATATTAGAGGGAATGATCATTTTTACATAATTATTCTCATTTTTATTGAAAAATATCAATAAAATACATGATTTTTGCGGGGATCTGTACCAAACAAAGTTTGTAGAATATAATGTGTAGGCCAGGACATCTCTGCAGTATGACAATATTTAAATAAAATTGGTATTTTAACACATAATTGACCTCATCTTCACACCAAATATTGCAATGTCCTCCTCATTCTGCGATTTGAAAATTGCAGTAGGCCATACTGTGATTGTGAGAAAAATTGTGATTAATTGTGCAGACCTAGTCCACAGACAGAATTTGTCATGCAGCTGTCTTTACCTGTGTCTTGAGCGAGATCTGGACCGCCTGCGCCGTGACCGCGAACGGGAGCGGGAATGTTTGCGCTTGTCATCTTTCTTATCTGCAAAAACAATGACAAAGTTAAATATCTTATCAGGTAGTAAGAGACTTATTTCTCGCAAAGTGGAACAAATATTCCACAGCAAGCACAATGTTTTTTTATTAAAACGGGACATTAGCTTTTTCACTCATCATATTGTACTATAAAGTACTAAATAAAGCAAGTAGCCTTCTCTGCAAAGAGGAGGAGGAAACGGCACACTCACTTCCTGGTTCGATGGCTGCAGAGATGAGAGACTGGGCCTCTCGGACTCTCTTCATGGCCTCTTCAATCTCCTTATTGGAAGCATCATTCTTCATCCCCGGATTCAAGTTCAGTCCGGCCGCTAATGGATTCAGTCTGCAAGTGCCATCGATTATTTAGTTTTTTTCTCCAAAAAAATGATTTAGGCTCGCTGTATTGCATACCCTGAATTTGAGTGTGTATAGTTTCTTACTTGGGGTCCATGGACTGCATGAGCTTCAGGAAGTCTGCAGAAAGAGCCTGAAAAAAATACGAGAAGGATATTACATTATATTAGAAGGAAGAATTGTTTTAACATACTGCAACTATGAATGTGACTGATCAAGTGCTCACCTGGGGGTTCATGTTAGGGCCCGGAATTCCCATGGCAGCCATTTGCTCCAGGCTGGGAGCTCCAAGACCTCCGAATGGCGTCCCTCCCATCTGAAATTACAGACGCGGACACTCTTAGCAGAGCTAAATTAACAACACGTTTTATTAAGAATCCAGCAGATGCAACACAGCATTATGTCTTAATTATCAGCAGCATGTTCCAATAAACTGAATTATTGTGCCTATTTACATCAGTGTTACTAAATGAAAAACTGTGCTTTCAGACCGGACAGTAATTCATGGTAGTCCTATAAAATCTGGAGTAACCCAGGTCCCTAACTTAAAATAATAAAACAATTATCTGTCAGCCAATGAACCGTTGTAATAATGACAGTGTTTAAAGTGGTTGAATGCTTTCATTGCTCAGTGTTTCTGGTAGTGTGTTAAGCAACTAACCGTTAAATACGCAGTGTGGGGCTGGACACAGTACCGCGTCTCTTTCACTAACGCTACATTGAAGTGAACTTAACGAGATAAATACGTGAAGTTATGTAAACATTTATTAGTATTCTGTTAATGCAAATTCTGTTTACCTTAAAAAGGGACAGTATGAATGGAATTTTGAATACACTAGTTTTGTTTGCTTATACAGGCCAGGATTTGTTCTATCTATGGTACACGCTCAACAACAATCATCACTGTCCTGCCGAATCGGTAGAAAATACCGCAGAGACCCTCCTCACACCAGTCATCCATATTCACTAAAACCCACTCTTCCCAGCACACACTGACTTTGACTTAAGCCTTTTTTTTTGTTCATCTGTTCTTCTAAATACACGGTACCTATTCTGCACAACCACAGTCTCCTGTGTCTTCATTGAATATTGTCAGCTGTGTAATCGTTCCTCCTTATTCTACATCTAGAATCTTTAATCTGATGAAGTCCAAACAATAATGGTTATTATTTACATGTTCATAACTTGCTGGCGATATACAGTAACTGTATGCTACATTGGCTCAAACACTATCAATTAGTGTTCAATAGGCTCCATTCACACTAGGACCACCATGTATTTATTGCAATGAGGGGGATTTAATTCAAAGGACTGCAACAGTGAATGATCAATGTTCCCTCTCTACATGTTACATTTGATTTTTTTTTTGCAACAATATTAACAATTGTGTGGTATTTTTCTTTTACATCTAGTTCACATTTACCCCTTTCAACTCAGTTATTGGTCAAATGCCAATTTCTGAGATTTTCTAACTCTTGAACTTTGGGTGTTGGAAAACATCTGAAAGGAGTTCACAGGCTCTTGAAAACTTTTACCAATATGACCGATATTCACAGTGCTGCCTGGAGGGTACAAACATATGGCGTGTTTTGGAAAATGGTCAGGAGCTACAGAAGTGTACAAATGTTACAAATATCGCATAGACTATAAATTGGCTTACAATTAGGTTTAGTTTATTAGGGTTACGTTTAAGATGAAAGAAACTCTTCGCAATAGAGAAGAGAAACCCAAAATGATCATGAACACAATGTTAGCTATTAAATCAAACTTAAATGTCAAAACTCACTGTTGCCAGAGGATTGGGTGTTGGAAGAAGGCCTCCCCCAGGCATCATTCCTGCTACGGCATTGGCTGGAGCCAGCAGCGACATAGCTTTAGATTCATCAGGAATGACTCCTGGAGAAAAACAACAACATTTCAGTACATGCTCCGAGCAAACATCGATAAACACTCAGACAAGACTTGCAGACAAGCCACCTCAGTCTAACTACTCTGTAGTAAAAAAAATAAATAGAAAATGATAAAAAATCCACTTTTTTTGTCTTGTCTGTAAATCTTGTTCCCTGATTTTTTTTTTTTGTGAAAGTATGATTGTAGGATTAGCAGCTATGAATTTATAAGTCACAATACACACTGTGGTCAACACTGCCAAGATTTTATCACCTGTACTTGTTTTTTAAGTCATGAACCAAACGTAAGCAAGCACAGCCAGTTGTCCCGTGGGATGTGCTCTCAACTTTCATTAGATGTTTTATGAACAAGCGAGTCGTGCCGGCTGCTTCGCTATAAAGCACACAAAAACATTGAGATACAGAAAAGAAAGTTCATGATTTGGGTGGAGACAAGGGTACATTTCAACATCACTTACCATCACCGATACAAAAACAGAAAAGGTTCAGACATATTACCTTTTCTGGGCTTTTGTTGGTGGTTACTTTGTACAATCCCACCACAAAAAAGAAAAAACTTACTTGGCAACCAGATAAAGTATTGCTAACAAGCTACAGTACTGCTAGGTTTTAGCCAACAGTATGTCACTAAAAACACTAAACAATGGCAAAGATAAACTGCACTAAACAGTTAAGGGCTACTACCAGCAAAATCTGAGATAAAATCATGACAAATGTGCCCAAAGCTGAAGAAACCAAACAGTAAAATCAAAGGGAAAATCTTATGGAGATGATCATCCATGGTGCAATCTGAAAACAGGCTAATTTTTAATCTGACATTTTACATTATAAAAAGGGGAGAGAGAGAGGGAGAGAGGGAGAGACACACACACACACACGCACGCACACAACAGAAAGGACACTTGAGAAACAGGATAAGGCTGCAGAAGACAAAACTGTTGGTGGCATTTTCAGCAGGGCCTGGTATATAGGGCTGGCTGAACCAGGAAAAAGAACTGTAAAACACAACAACAAAAGAAACACCACTGTTAAACGTGAGATTCACTCAACTCTTTCAGAGTCATGTGTGGAGAGGGTCAATAAAAAGCATTTTTTACTGCAACATCAAGCAGAGGCTTAAAACTACTTTTATCTCGTGTGTGTGTGTGTTAGTGAAAATTTGGAAATACAGATGCAGTGTAAAAGCATACAAGGCTTTGGCACATGAAGCAAGTAAATGCCAAAGGCAGTTTGTGTGCATATCATGATGAATAACCAAATTATAAGCTACTCAACTTCCACAACATCTGCTCAAAGTAACTGTGTAGATGATGGCACACACCTTCAAAATCTATTCTAGCATGCACAGCTGATTAGTTAATCTATCCTGCATGCTTGGTGCTGTTGTAGGGATGTCCCGAACATTTTACCCTGATCTGAGCCATTTAATATCAGCATTCAGCCCATACCAAGTCCTAATCCAGTATTTATATTTTCCTCTGTAATGCACCCTGTACTATAAAGTATGAACTATACTATATGAGCCACACAGGTAAGGTTTACACTTACTGGCTGATTAGACCTCTCCTCAGAACTGTGTGGACCTGTAAGACTGTGCTTGATTGACATCTTCCTCACTCTATTGCTAGGATTTGTTGCATCTGTTAGTGCGGGGCAACTTACACCTGGACCTTATCAAACGCCCACAATAGCCCTGCAAAACTTAAGCTTAAAATATTTCTAATCAGCCAGTAACTGAAAACACTAGTGTGTATGTGCGGGGTCTTTAATGGTTTCCTACGCGTTGCATATAATATCCATGGACAAAGGAGTGTCAGCTTGGATCTGTTGTGGCAGCAAATCAACTACATGTATGCTACGTACACGTGTCAATAACAACATCAGCAATGTGTCTCGCGTATGGTATCATGTCATTTACTGTGTATTTCTTGCGTGTGTTTTCATGACAAAACGTAGTTCGAAGACCTCATTGGTGATTCCTCCCAGTGAAAGATCTTGTAGCATGTCGCCGGTCAGTCATGTAGTGTGACAACCACGACTAAAGACTCCCAATATAAAATATAAACAGAGGATCAGAAATGGTTCAAGCTTGAAGTCAATACCATTTAGTTAAAAAAAATGTCTTGATCTACCTCGATACAGATCCAGCAGATCTGCTCGGGGCATCCCTAGTTTGGTGCATGCCTAAAAATCGACATACATTTTTTTTTTTTAAATATTAAAATTCTTTGAACATGTGAGGAATTGAGATTGCCCTGCACCCTCCCCCACCACCCCCTCATTTTGCTTAAGAGTTGTGTGGCTAATTTTTTTTTTTAAAGAAAAGATGCCTTGAACAGAGAGAAAAAAATAAAGAGTTAATATTTTACTGCAGAACAAGAGAGAGAAGGGGGCTTGCGAGCCTGGTGCCATTATTTTGTTCTAATCTCCTGATGGCAGCAGAGGACCACTTTCAGCCAGCAAGGAAGGGGCTCTCTGCAAATGACTTGTCCACTATGAAAACCACAACACAAATAACAGAGAGAGAAGTTTACAGCTAGATTGTCAGACATGGACACAAATGTACATTTCCCTTTTACATACCTAGAAATGCCAAGCATTGAAAAGCTTAGCGAAATTTGCTTGGTCACAAAAAACTCACAATGGCTCAGATAGCGTTTGCAATTCTATCAAAACAACCTACACATTTTGATGTATGTTCAGAGATAGCCATGTGAGTGCGACAAAGACAAAACAGACACCCACCTTCAGCAAAAGGGACCACGATCAAGGCTCGGTCCACGAAGACGGTGTTCGTCAGATGTTGGGAAACTCCCACCGACTCAGACTCAAGGAACTTTACAAAACAGACACGTGAAGTCACAGGCAAGGGAGAGTCACTGGAAGAAAATACAGATATGTTGTGCAAAGAATACAAACAAGGAGACCCAACATGCCTTCTTCAAACTGACCTCAATGAGTTTTGTGTCCCCAGGGACAACTACATTTAAAAAAGGTATAATATGCAGCATTTTCCTTAAAAACAATGTAAATAAAAAAATAATCCCTCTCAGTCATCATTTATGACCCACTACAATTGTGTGGCAGTGTCTGTATCTACTGAGACCCTGCCATCTGCCTGTATTTCCTCTTTTCTTATTCATTTGCTGTGTTTGGAACGTTTCTCGGCTTCAGCAGAGAGCCTTTGGGCCCTAGGTGGGTGTGTAACTCCAAGCTAATGATAGCATGCAGGGTGTGCACCCTGTTCTCATTCCCATGCCAACTTTGAATGCTGCGTGTTTACAAAAAGCAATTGATAATGCTACATAGTATACCTTTAATAATGGATTATGGGCTGTACAATCTCACCCACCCTGACCTTTACATCCTCTGCTTAGTCCAACAATGTATCTTAGAAATATCTTTTAATAATGTGTTGTAGTTAGCACATCGCTCATCGACTGTGGCCCTGTTCAGACCTGGTATTAACATGCGTCCTGTGTGATCCGATCACGAGTGAACAGCTCAAAGTAAGTCTGTTCACACCTGGCATTAGAATGTGTCTCCACATGCGTCTCCAGTGACCACTTGTGATCTTGGATCTCACTTTCCCGCTCTATATGCAGATAAACATGTAGTAAACACATGGCTATACAGCAGACATTGTGATGTAATATTACAGGAATGTCAGTAGTAACATCCTACATACAGTATTTGCGAATTCGGGTACATTTTATTGACGTCAAAATAAAAGGTTATTATACCGGCGGTCCCCGGGGACCTCCATGCCGCCAACACCGCTGCCTTTGCCAGGCAACAGCGGGGTACAGAGCTTCAGAGAGCTGGAGATGAGAGCGAGCGAGCGGGTGTCAGCTCCGTGGAAAGCACCAGAACAAAAACACCGACACATTTTCGACAGTATGATAATAATGCACTTTTGAGTGCCTAGTCTGATAGTCTGTAGATATGTACCTTATGAATAAGATATATTTTAATAGAATACAGTTGTACCGACAGGATACAGAAGAAGAGTAGGCGGTACTTCAATGTGGCCCAGGACACATTCACGTACACACTGCTAAAAGAATGTGGCCATACATGGCCCAGACCACCTCTGAGTGTGGTCTGAGCGATCGGATCTCAAGGCATCTTGAGTGCGTTCACACCTGTACTTAGAGCTGTTCACTTGTGATCGGATCACTCAGGACGCATGTTAATACCAGGTCTGAACAGAGCCAATCTGTTGAGAATCAGAGATCACTGTCAATCACTGACGCTTTGAACCTTTGCTGTTGTTGTTGTTACAGTCCTCGACAAGTCCTACCTGCTGAGAAGCCAGGTGTATTTCGATACAGGAAAATACAAAGCAGAGAACAATTATTTCCTACTATAGTCAATGTTAAATACTGCAGAGTATATATTGCAGTAGCTCATTAGCATCCCAGGTGAGATGTAGGGAACCCAAGGGATTGCCAACAGGAAGTCACTGACGTAACATTATAAAGTTAATTTGTTTTTCCACTTTGTATAAATCAACATTTACAACATCAAGATGATGCTGCAGCTGCTACATCTAGGGCTGCAACTGTTTATTTACATCATTGATTAATCTGACAATTACTTTTCCAGTTACTCAATTGTTTTGTCTATAAAATATCAGAAAAAAAAGAAGAAAATGCACAAATTATTCAATTTACAGTGATGTAAAGTAGAGAAAGAGAAGAATAAGCTTGGACGAGCTAAGGTTTGGCATTTTTCAGGGCTGAAACAATCAATTTTTATAATCAATTACAATGATTTAAAGGGTTATTTATAAAACAAAAATGCTGTGGCAAAGCTATTTTCAGTTACTGAAATATGAGGATTCACTGTTTGATTTGTGCGTGTTTTGTAGTCATTGTAAACTTAAATCCCTCACATAAACACCCAACAGGAGCAGTGATCAGTGTGATAGACCCTCATGGTGTCTAGTTAAGAGGAGGGACTGCTGCTGTATCCTCTAAAGGCGCGGGGCTAACGTTAGCATTAGCATTAGCACACCGTGCAGTGAGGCCTATACTCGACACTACGGGCCTCTAGAGAAGCCCAGCGGGAGCTAGCAAACACAACTCATAGTTCAGACAATACTCACTCAGGTGGAAACAGTTTGAGCTCCTCTATGTTCCCCAGGAAGCCGAACAGAGTCCTCATCTGCTCGGAGGTGGTGCTCGGGGAGAC